>MIQA02014415.1:0-20890 GCA_001887855.2 Sclerospora graminicola | reverse complement strand
CTTTTCAAAATTTTATCTCTGGTTTAGGTGGCGTCATTGGTAACGAGCTTTCACAAAAGCCCAGTACACTCAGTACCTGCTGCTCGCCGTCCTCGGGATGGTCGTTCAGGAACTACATTGCGCATTTCACAATGACTTCGGACTTGGCATTTCCACGGTACAGCTGCAGCTCTTTGGCCAGTGCTTGCAGTTCTCGTCGGGATGCGCTCTGAAGTGCTTTCAAAGTTTCGCCAATTCTTGACCTACGTAATTACTCCTTAGGAATACAAAATAATTGCGCGCCAAAATTGGCGCTTTGCTCGCTCGCAATACCGGTTCCAATTAACTACTTCCTCCGGTGCCAAATAATTGAAAGTTTCACACTGTAAATGATCTATTTCAACCAATAATAAGAATCCAACGAATCGGATTGGATATAATAAAAGGCAATTACATATGCTACAACCTGGTACCAACCGTTTTAAAATCGAACAGGAAGCAACAAAGTTATGGCCATGGCAATGAAGCAATCGCCTCTCCTCATTTCCGAATTCTCCCGCCACGACTTCAATTGTCGTCGGATTGAGATCATTCTTTGTGGATGCCGAGTATGGATGATGAAGAACGACTTGCCCATGTTCACGAGCTGCGAGTACGTTCGGTTGATGCTGTTTTGCCGCGCAGCCGTTGCCCGAAGCCAACATCTTAGCAAAGCCGCTATCGGTCGCATTTGAATGCAGTTTACATCATCTAAGTTAACGGGTGTCGTTGGTGGTGACATCGCCTCTCCTACTTCTATAAGACGAATATTCTCTACATACAGCTCGATCAAGCAAACTCCATATCCCGTAGGTCATGTTTCCTTGCAAGGCCAATGTAAATACCATGATTAATAATTTATTGTATAATTTTATAATCTTTTTAATCTTGCGAGGTTTGGTTAGGGTACACTACTTTAATTATTGTATTTATATTTTATATAAGCATAAATTGATACTTGATGAATATCGACTTCTACTTCTTTCAGTAATTTTACCCACCCTCTCAAGCCGATCTTTCAATTATTTGGCACCGGAGGAAGTATGTAACAAACTTGAGGTACATGTTGCAAAAGTGATGTACGGGTGAGGTACACTTATAATTTCCCTAACTAAATCGATAATTAATTTTATGAGGAATTATATAATATAATTGGATTTCAGTTCTAAATTTGCGATATTGCCCTTAATTGTGTCCCAATTAAGGTTTAGGGCTAAAATGCGTGACAATGACGAAACCCGACCTTCTCTCCTTGACCCGGGTCCTGCGAGTGACCCGGACAACCCAGGGGAGACGGAAGACCACACTCCCACGAATGGAGAAACAGGGAGTGGAGATGAGTTCGTTCCAGAAACCCCGGACTCGATCGAGGCAGAGAGAACGAGTCCAGGGGAGGAAGATGATGCGGAACAAAGAGTAGTACCGGACGAACCGGTACTGGATCCGGTAAATACTATCGAATCCAACAAAAACACTGAGATATCAGAAAATAAACAGGTATCTCAGGAGACAGTAAAGGAGGATAATAGTAAAACAGAGACTGTACCTCAGAATCAGGGTGAAAAGGAAAATAAATCAAGTGAAGAGCGTTTTTTAAGCATCATTAGCTCACTAGACTCACGCGAGCCAAGTCAACTGGCATTAGCCTTGAAAAGGGCACTATGCCAAGTGCGAACTAGGAAACCGAGAGTAAAAGCCTGGCTGGATTTGACACAAGAGTTATTTACGTCGATATATGTGAAGGTCCGAGGACCGACTTCACGTTTATCAGATGTAGCAAAACGATTCCCGCAACTAAAATCAGCGGAAGTGGAACGAGTACTGGACCTATTTGAACTAATGGTGATAGATGAACAGAAAGACTGGGAGCTTTGGCGTCAACGTGTGATTATTTCGGCGCAGAAAACGACGCAATCTTTCGAAAGCATACTATGAAAGGCTATCGGACAGGTAAAAGTACTCCAAGAACAAAGGCTACCACCCACCCTTCAAGGATGGGCGAATAAGGTGACAGGGGAAACAACCACTATGGAGCAGGATGCGAAACTTGCGAGCAAAACTTTTTTGTTCAAGACATCGCTGTACACCCCAGATGAGGTCACTCAGCTGAGAGCTGTATGCGAGAAAGAATATGGGAAATACGCGCCAATGCAAGTACGGGAAGGCAGTGCAGAGGAATGGAGAATCGTCCAGGGACTTGTGGAAGGAACAATCATCGCAAAGAAATTACCTCAGTTTCTAAAGCGTATAATGAAAACAGAGGAACAAGTAAAGCTGGTACATACTATCCGAGCACAGGTGGAAGGGTGTTTAGTTCTCGATTTAAGAGGTGAGAATATTATTAAGGAAGCATTCCTGAGCACAAAAAGCATCCAAGAAAGCATCGCAACAGCAGCGACGACGAGAGGGACAGGCTGACCGGAGCTGTGGCGAATGATAGCGCAGCTAAAAAGTATAAGTTATGACAGCAGCAAGCATGCTTTATACTTTCACTTTTTCACGCGGGACATGGCCCGGAAATTTGCCGGAATAACTGTTCCGTTCCATCGTTATGACCATGTCCTCAAGAATTTACACCATCAAGCGCAAGCAGCGAGTGGGTCGGCGTGGGAAAGGCAAAGAGACAGTAATGGCGAAAGTTTCGAGCCTAAAGGTTACTATGCATGTGTGCTGAAGAATGTCACTCGATCAGTTGATCTATTGAAGCTCTCCAATTTTCTGAAACAAGTTCTCGGGATGGAATTTCAATTAGACGATCTGGATAAAAATGGACCCTTCTCGGATACTTCAACATCATGGGAACTAATTGTGGAGTCGGATGCGTGCCCGACGGCACTGTTGGACGTCAAGCGAATCTATTGGGGACATACGATGATAATTCTAGAGCACCCAAGTATGCGGGGTAAGAAGCAATGTTTACGGTGTGGTGAGCTAGGACATCCAATGAGGAAATGTGGGACTGCTCTCGCTGAGTTGTTGAAGAAGAACTGTATTCACGTCAAGTTAGAGGAGTTGAAAACGTATGAAGCGCCTACACAAACTTTCAGGAGTATGGAAGAATTAAGAGCGCAAGTAGACGCTGTCAGGGAACGACAGTTACCCGAACAAGGGAAAGCAGTCCAGGGGGAGACATCAGGAACGACCAACGAGGAGACATCAAGTGAACCAAAAGTAGCTTGTGTCACGCCGTGTAAAACCACGGAACCCTGTAACAATTCGAGCGAAGTCAAGCAGCCTGTAGTTCAACCCAAAGAGCTGCCTCAACGGAAACAGTTACCGGACTGGATAACGGTAACCAAGAAAAAACATAAATCTCAAAGTCGGTTACAATCAGCAGATGATGAGGAGGAAAAAGCACCAATCCCTCAGGCAGCCTCAAGTTTACAACGTGCTATTCAACAATCAAGTGAAAAGAAAGTTCACCCAATTAGCAACAAGCCAGTGATTGGACAAGGCAAAGAACGGCAGGACAGTCATCCACCGAAAACGAAAAAGCGCAAATCCAAGTTAGAAAAAAGAAGGCTAAGGAAGAATATGAGGTGATTCTTCAGAAAAAGGCGAGTGCTTTTCTAATGTTGGAAGGACGAGCGAAGAATGTAATAACGGAAGTGATTGATGAATACGCAAAAGTTGACGGGCCTATATTAAGACTGGAACCATTGGATTGGGAGGAAGATTTACCGCAAGATTTACAGTCGGTATCAAAGTTATTTGAAGCCTTAGGCATGCGGAAAGTCATGACCCCGCCTACGGGTAATTGTCATAATTGTCAACTTTATGCAGTCTGTCAATCCTTAACGGGATCGGAAAAAACTATCGAAAACGATGGAGCATTGGAAAAAATGACTAAAGCCTTAAAAGAAGGATGTTTGGCAAGAGCCTTGATGGACTTCGAGGACAAATTCTCACATGAAGCCAGGAAATCGACCCTTAAGGAACTAGGTCAAGCCAAATCGGATTTGTCAGCCACAGAACCGCGGAAACAATTTCAACAGTATCTATTGGAATTTGCAGAAAGCAGTTCAAAAATCAATGACAATATCCCCCGTCAAGCGTGGGGGAGCAACGACACGCTGATGTCGATAAGTACGATGTTACAACGAGATATCTACGTGCTGAGCCACCCACTAAGTGCAAAGTGTCCAGGTTTTAATTTGTTCACGCCAGAAATGCGTACAAAACGAGGGAAACATATCAAATAAATGGAGAATACCCAATCACGATTGGTGTATTCTATGAACGGATGAAAAAATTTCTTACAGAAGTTACGGAACAAGATTATCAGGACAAAAGACCGATCATACTCGAATACAGTGGGCAACATTATGCAGCCATATTAAGTGGTGACAGACAATGGCCATCGGATGATGTGGACATGAATAAGAGTAGTGATGACAAAAATTACGATGACGAAAAGGTGTACTCTGGACAAGAAGGAGCACCGGAGTTGGATAGTAACGAGATATCACAGGAGATTGTAGAAAGTGATGAAGGCATGGTAACTAATTATGGAGGATGTTCACCGTGGGACCCAGATGAGTGGGATGGTAACATTGAGGACATTCTCCACCGGCTAAATGGGCCGACCATTCACCACGCCTTGAAATGTGAAATTGCTGACATTATCAGAACTAAGGATTCAAGGATGCGTGAATTACTCCATTTCCTATCGGACACTGTTAGTAAATTGTCACTACCGGAACAAGAAAGTTTACTGGCGGCTAACTTGGAGGACCCAGCAACGGCGACGTATTTCCTTCAAAAATACCAAATTTCCAAACCCATCTTAGAACAGTGGTATCACAAAGTCTGGGCGGATACTCAACCGGAACAAGAAATTTTACTAATTTCTGACGGATCAACATCCGATTCGGACTACAAACCATCGGATACAGGAGACAATTCACAGGACACACCAGAACCGGGAGGGAGTAATAGTCCCCTCTCAAAACGATTATGTAGACGAGAACATTCCGAAGAAAAAGCCGAATCAATGGAGTTAGTACCCGTCGAACGTGAACTCATGGATGAATTCATGAAATGTGAAAAGGAGACGTTGGCGAACCCACTCTCGCTAGAAAATTTCAACATCACATGGCATAATTTAATTCTTCAATGGGAAGAACAAACGGGCGTGCCTTTCCCGTTAATCAGCTCCACAAAAACATTGTGGGTTAAAGCGGCCCAAAGAGAAGGCAATCGGCTATTACACTTAATAAAGGATGTTCCTGGAACGCACTATATCCTGGATAGTGTTCACTCGAGTGTATTAGTTGAATTAACGAAAAAATGGAGAGAGCAATGCTGGCTAGAGGTAGTAGACGCAGGCAAAAGGGAAGGTCTTCTTGATATACCAGGGAAATGGTTCACGGAATGGGAAAACCGATATAATGTCATGAGATCCCAAAGTCAAAAAATGGCGATAATTAATAGCTCCCAAGAATGGGTGCAGTTACGCAAAATTCAGTATGGTGGGAACACAATATTAAAACTGCTAGCACCGAGACAAGTACTCCTGTTGGCAACTATGTTATTAAGTAGTCACATCTTCGCGGAGCAGTTAGCGGCGATGATGGGAAACAATTACAATCCCACTGATACCATTTTATGCCTCCTTCAGCGACATTTAAGAGTAATGGCTGAAAACCCGGAGTATGCAGCAAAGTTCACAGCGTTAGAAAAACGAGAACAGACAGCGTGGAAAGACTTGTATGAGTACATGTACTCAAAAGATGCAATCCAGGCAAACGTCAAGGCACATACAGATAAAGAGGAACATGGTCTGCAGGACTCCAGTTGTTACTAAGGGCACCGCAATCAAGCATGCCTCTACCCATGAATATTTTACCATGAAAAACAGTGATATTTTTACGAAACATCGTCTTCTGAAAGACATGGAATATACATCGTCAAAAGCAAGTAAGGATGACCCAACGAAATTGACATCAATAATATTATCCCAAAATGTTAGGGGTTTTACAAAGAAAGATATTTTAAATTGGCTTTATTCCTGGAAGAGAGGTAGATTGGACTATCACGCACAGATTATATTTCTCCAAGAAACGCAATAGTAACTACCACGGAACGGATGAAGTAGCCACACAATGGGGCATGGCTTGCGGACAGCCGCATAAATTCACAAAGCCTATCTTATTGGATGTACACGTATAAGCACGAGGGGTTGCCATTACTGATTGTGCCCGACTTTGGATCAAATTAACCATTTATAACTTGGATGGACGATCGTATAATAGCAGTTGAAATGGATGACTGCACGTTAATAAATCTTATGTGGACCGTCTGGGATTGCCGTTTGAGGGAATTTTTGTTTAGTAACATTAACAAAATGTCATCAGAAACCCTCGACTGCATAATCGGAGGTGATTTTAATTGCGTGACACGCCAATATTGACCGACTAGAGGCACCCGTTCGCATCCCTGAGAGTCGACGCTAGCGCGGACTGGTTGCGTCCTGGGCATCTGGGGATGCACGTCTTCTTTTACACCCGTGCAAGAAGAATTACGCTAGACCCTACAGATCACTTCACGTATTGCGGGCAATCAATCGAGTCGAATCGACCGCTTTTATGTATCAGATCAATGGAAAGGTGGTAGTATGGGTAGCGTGGAAGCTCCCTCAGTATTATTCTACCATAATCAATTGGTCTGTGCCTAAAAGACCCAAGTGTGTCAAGATCAATTGCAAATCGACGAATGCCTTACCCCTTTCCAGGATCTCGTGATGACAAAACTCGAGATATGTTAATGGAACGGTTAATGGAACCCTTGATCACTCAAATGTCGACATTAACGTGGGATAATTCTATGGATGAGTGCCGAAACATAATATATAATATTAGAAGGAAGGTGGCGAGACGTCGACGGAAGCGCGTCCGGCATCTACAGCGCACGGCAAGAGATAATGCGACTTTACGAAAACATATTGTTCAGGCCTTAGCAAACGATATGAGTAAAGAAAGGTCATTTCGCAAGGGATTACGTCTCCATAGATCCGCGGCAGATGTTCGGTGGCTATTCAAACGGACATCTATCTGGGAACGAGATCAAACAGTGACCAGAATAAACGCAACTTCAGGTCCAGCATATTTTTTTTTGAGGATGGAATTTCCATTCCCGATAGATTTGCGGCCACCTGAAAAACAATACTAAGTGCAAGTCATAGAGTGGTACAAACCTCCACACTGATGAAGGACATATGTCAATTCATGACGGTGCCAAGGGACAGAATGGTTACTGGTTTACAAAACAAGTCGTTAATGGAGGATATTCTCGAGGAGGATGTCGCGTGGGCAATCAGGGGTATTGCCCGTAGAAAAGCAGCTGGATATGACGGATTAAGTAACGATTTCTACAAGGACTTCCCTGATATCTTCATTGGACCATTAACAAAAATCTTTAATGAGATTCTAGCTGGGGCAACCCCACCTAAATCATTTTTAAAGGCGGTTGTTATACCGTTAAGAAAAAAAGGCGACTCCAGTGATGCTCCGGATTATAGGCCGATTTCTTTACTAACTACGGGATACAAATTATTGGCCAAAATTATTGCCCGACGGCTGCAAGCCTTTCTTGGACAACTAATTGGAGAAACCCAACAAGGGTTTGTAGCTGGGCGAAGAATGGACAAAGCAGTAATAATGATGCAGGCGACCTTTGACACATATAAAAATCTGAGGAGAGAATCTGCGGCCCACAGCGCAGGGATACTGTTCCTGGATTTCAGCAAAGCCTATGATACGGTGGACCGGGATTACCTATTTACAGTTCTAAGTTTATTTGGGTTTTCGGATGGTTTCATCGATCTATTGAACAGACTTCACGCGGGAACAACAGCAGAATTTATGGTAAATAACAGCTTTTCGACTCCATTACATGTTCGTTCCGGCATCCGTCAGGGATGTCCGTTAGCTCCACTGCTTTTCATCATAGCAGCGGAGCCATTGGCCCTGGCATTATTACAGGAACATCTGTTACAGGGGGTAAATCCTCTTAAATGTGACCGCTCGGTACAACACCGTTTCTCGGCATTTGTAGATGACTCGACTATTTTTATTCAACGAGCGGAGCAAGCTCCAGTAGCTTTAGCAATTGTGAGGAGATTCGGGGATCTATCAGGATTGCATATCCAACCAACCAAAAGTAAGTTTCTCTTCCTAAATTCAGAAGTTGTACCAAAAAAGTGGTACACGTTACCGGTAATACCGGAAGGAGAAACCATTCGATATTTAGGCTATCACTTTGGATGGGCGAATTTATGCAGCATAAATTGGGCACTCCGAATTCAAGCCATCAAAAGACAATTGGCGACAGCAACAGAATGTGGAACGGCGTTTATGGAGAGAGTGCAATTATTCAATGTGATTGCGATCCCGTCTCTGCTATTTACAGCGCGAATGTTTGATCCGTCTGGGGAGTAAGTATTACAAGAACTAGTTCACATCCAAAAGGCGTTTATTTGGAGGAACAGCACCAGAGCAGATAAGGAACGGCACAACATATCACCGACCTTACTCTTTACTCCGCACGCGGCGGGGGGAGTAGGCTTAATCTCGATACCAGTTGCTTTACAGGTTCAAAGATTAAAACTAACTTATCAATGGTTGATAGCTGCGAGAGACACCTACCAAAGGGCATGGTTAGACCTACATGGGATAGGCTCGGACGTTTCATCTGGACCATGGATTACACCAACAACAGGTTATAAACTCTGTCAAGCAGGGAAGCCGGTCCGCGAAACCACAACAAGGTCTATTGGGAGAACTATAATGGAATGGTTAGGACCAGACTTGGAACAGAAAGAAAAATTGCAACGATACACTCAAATGAGTTTACCGAAGGTGATACATGACATGGAAAATTGTTTGGCATTGAAAAGTCATGGCTTAAGCCACTCAGATGTCTTCACTGTAAGAATAGACATTGATGAGTATCCCTATCATGACTTGCTCCCAGGCTCCATGCTGCCTTTCTGGGGAACATATCAGTGGAGCTCTAGCCCGTGGATACAAGAAGTACATGCGGATGTACTAGTGCCACGGAAATATGAGCGAATACCAAGAATGACTATCAGAGATTTAGGTATCACTAGACTAACGAAAACAATGTTTACGTGGCAGGTTACTGGAATCAGTGAAAGATCACATACGTGCGCCAAAATAGGACGATGGCTATGTGCAATAATTCTCGCTTCACCGAGAGTGGAAATCGGTCAAACGCTTGGAGTCAGGCCACCAATCCAACTGGATCAAGGACCGGCCTGCCTACAATTCTTCGAGTGGTCATTTGTATCCCCCGGGAGAGTCAGAGGAGTTGCACCGAACAGTAACGATGCATGCATACTTGCACTAAAAGCGGATGGAATACTCTGGAGAATGATATCAAGCACATTTCAGGATCACGAGGACATATTCTCACCTCAAGATGATTACGTCGTATTGAAACCCCATCCGGATTTACATCTGATAGGATGGACAGTTGAAGATACGACGCCGATACGAAAAATATGGTCTTATTTAAGGCGAGGTTTCCGCAAACTGTATTTTCATGGGATAGCTCCCCAACTACCAAAGGTGGTACTGAAGTGGAAGACAAAATGCCTGACAAGTTCCTGGTGGACTGGCTTACAAGATGTGGAGTTGAATAAAGTATGGGAACATGATAATATGCTGACAAATTATCAGGTTTGGGTGCACTTTAGGGCGGTGACTATGCAGTTAAACACTTTTCATATCCGGACTTCCTCGGATAGCAGCTGCGAACTAGATCGAACATGCACATCCACCAGGACTGATATTAGTCACATCCTGTGGGAATGTAAGCGAGCGAAAGCTTTCTGGCGTCGGTTGATCCAGCAATGGCGAGGAGTCATTCTAACTGATAGGGAGTTATCTCAATTTGAAACAGCGGTGGTGTCCAGAAAGGCTCCCCCTATTGGATCAAGAATAAAGGAGGCAATGATGCGTCAACATGGGTGGTACGATGAAACTTACGCAGCGGTATTTCAGAGATTATGGAATGGCCTATGCGGGATTGGGGTTGCATGGCTATGGCAGCTTCGGAACCAAACGATCTTTCAAGGAATCCTGAGAGATGCGTTTGACCATCTAGAGACGATATGGAACAACTGTAAAATTCAAGTCGCAGCAGTGGCGGAATATGAAGCACGATCCTACTTAACTCGGGAAGACGGTATTAGACTACGTATAAGTTCACAGTGCGTCTTCGAATATCTTCCAGCACCAGATACCCAGTTCCCAAGTGTAGACAAAGTTCAAGAGTCTGCGATACATGACAGTACCACACTCAATCAGTCTGAGCCTAGATTACATTCTAGAATGCATATGTTTATAGTAGCTAATAGTTAAGACTAATTAGAACTACATTTTACTACTACTACTACTACTACTACTACTACTACTACTACTACTACTAATATAATTGGATTTTGTGTGTTTATTTGTTTTGTAATTGGATACAGCCAATCCAATTATAACTAGATCAGAATTGATCTCAAAGTCTGTGTGAAACGAACACACCACACCACTCCTGCTAAAAAACAAACAGGAGTAGAATGCGCTTTGCCCTTGTGTTCGTTCCGCACTGTCAGCTTTAACAGGAGTGGGTATGGGTTTTGCACGTGTGTTAAGGTATCCAAAATGACCCAAAAATGACTTCTAAAATTATTCAAATACGGTATTTGAGTTATTTTAGAGTGAAATACCGGACGACCGACGCTGTCACCTTTTGCGAGCTGTCATTCAGCTTCTATTTAGTGCAACCACGATTTTGGGCACTAAACCAATCCCATGTTTTCTAAAAAGATGCACGACCTGGCTACACTTTATAGCATCACATGTATCTGATCACAAAGTCAGTGTGGAATAAACATAAACCAACCTTTGGACAGTAAAGTAGACCTGGATCTGTTCACGGTTTAGCGGTACGTTAGAAGTATGGGTGAACATTATATTATCGTTTAAACAACGAGAACTGCAAACATCAGTCACTCATTCAATACACCAACCCAGGCACATTGGCCTTTTCCTGCAGTTCTGGCGTCAGCTTTTTTGGGTGCTATAACCCGCGTGTTGTATCCAAACAACTACATCGATAAATCAGCTATTTAGATGTGAAAGGATTAGTATTAGTACTTCCCGTTATTGAAATACCACGGTTTATCTTTTTCCACCAATGTAGCTGTAATTTAATATTTCGTTAATTCAACAAGAGAATATTGAGGAAGCCGGTGTTTCGTCCGTAGAAGCTTGATTTGAGATTTTCATGGTTTTGGTCTCTATACTAGTCAATGCTCATGTACCATTCTATCAAACTTTGGTACTACATGTACCTACTCTTCCTGCTAATAGCCAGTATACCATCGGTATGCGAACTAGGATCTAGTTAGAATTGGATTGGCTGTATCCAATTACAAAACAAAAAAGCACACAAAATTTTATATAATTCCTCTTAATTTTATACACCCGAATTGTTGAAATTGGGTGGGTTTATATTGAGGGATGGGGTTATAGAATTAACCCCAGGTGGACCTGGGGTTCTGTTCAAGGGGGGGGTTCAAATCAAGGGATGGGGTTCTAATACAGGTTTTACAGTAATACATAATACACCATACCATCACGGTTCCGACATGGCTACAAAAGATCCGACACCATTGATTGGATTCAAATTAGATAGGGTTAGGAGAACAGTTATAATCCAATAAACACCGCTTATTGCGGCGGGGTGCTAAGCCGCCCGCTCCGCTAGAGCGCTCCCTATCGCCGACCTCCGCTGCGCTGCGGTGGCTCTACAATAGATTGTCCCTCCCCTTAGGTGCTTGTACTCCGCGCTACGCGCCACGCCCCCGACCTTCGCTTCGCTCCGGTGGGGCTCCGCTCTCTAAGCGCTTTTTTTATGTTCCTACCATATGGTTCTTGTATACAAATTCTTATATGTGTCGGAGGATAATGTCGGAGGCTTTTGGCTCCGACATTATCCAAAACGGGAAACTTAGACTTGAAAAAGTGTCGGAACTTGTCGGATAAATGATCATATTTATCCATATCGAAGGTACTGTATACCGGTAACGGTAACACATCATATGCAGTTTTGTATGCTTGTGACTCGCGTCATCATGGATAGGACTAAATCAGGATACAGTCATACCCCCCAATCAGAACTCCCTAACTGGCACAAATCCTGTATCTGAATCTACAAGTATGTGCACCAATCTGTACACTTTATTTTTGTATGGGCGAGCGAATTCCCTCTTTTCCTGGGTCATTTTATAAGTGGTCACCAAAGTTAGGTATAGAGATGAAGATGGTTGAGGATAAGAAGCGGGTGGCCTCCTGTCGAGCGTGTGTTCCTCAAGCATGTGCATAAACTTTAACCTATGCACCGCGGCATCAAACTGCGTTAAGGAAATGGGCCCCTGTTTTCAGCGATCAATGTTTTTAAAAGCACGGTATTATCCGAATATCGGATCCCAAGTTTCCCTAACGCTGCACGAAAACCTTCATAACTTAATCCGCGCTCGCCTTCGCTTCAAATGCGACACGAAGGCGAGACGGCATCATCAAAGTACGGATCCGCATATTAAACTCATCATGTCTCTTGATTCTCCTTTTAGAGACACATCGGCTTATTGCCAAAAGGACCATTACTTGTATGTTCAGAGGTGAATGGATTAAAAAGCGACGAGATTTTATTCACACTTAACTCTACTGTAAAACCTGTTTTATAACCCCATCCCTCGATTTGAACCCCCTTAAGCAGAACCCCAGATGCACCTGGGGTTAATGACCCTCACATAAATTTCCAACTTCATTTTTTTCTCAAATAGTACCTCCCCTCGAATATAACCCCACGTTTGGGTGGGGTTATAGTGATAACCCCAGTGGGGTTCTAAAACAGGTTTTAGAGTAAAACTCGGTTGTCTGGAAACTGCGACGTGTGCTACTGGAATTTCCACTCGAAAATAAAGCTTGCGGGGTTAATTAAATCACTACGTGGAGGTACATCGTGTGTTGCCAAACTTCGGATCAGCGCAGTTTCTTCTTCCACTGAGTAATAATCCATTCCACGCTTAGTTGACAACCTGGATTTTTTACTATGGCGCTGTTCGGTACTCTAAAAAGCAAACCTCTGGAATAAGAAGCTCTCGGGACCAAAGCCGTTTTCGTCAAATTCATTCTTTATAGCGAATGGACATAAACGTCGCTTCATGGTGGCGTAGCTTGGAGTACGGCACGGTGAGACGACAATTTAATTCACCCCAGAGATCACTCTCACCACCATCTTTGATGGTAACTGTGATGAAGCGATCCAACAAAAAGTCAAGAATAAGGTGGACCACACATATCCGTTGATTGGTGGCGATGGGAACACCCATCAAGATGGGACCGTTTGATGGGTGGGACAAGCTGATTCCGTACACAAAGACATATGGTTGACAACGGGCTGTCGTAAATGTGAAAGATTAAGAAGATACCGTTATCACGCCTGGTCCCAGATATTAACGGACTAGCGAATGTCACGCTCCGATCTGGATACTGGATGCTGGGTGGAGTTCACGTGAGCGTACGAGACTAGATCAGCCGAGACAAACCTGACGTGCAGCATCAATGACGGAGTAATATATCAGGAACAGCAGAACCCGGTCATTAGAATGGGTCATGGATGGTCCAGATGTTGAAGTTGAATGGGATATGGAAATCTCGGTCTGATCAGCCAATTCACCTAACTCCGCCCTAGAATATGAAGATCGGGTACAGGACAAAGCCGGATATATGGAGTGGTGAGCCGTACGAGCCATACTAACCTGGGAAAAGCGGTGAGAGTTGATGGATCCATCCAGAATCAACGTAGGAAGGTCTGATCAGGTTCAATATCAAGAGAAGTGTGGATTCGATGCGACCCTTGCGGTCCAACACGCAATGAAGGTCAAGGATACGGTTGAGTGAGCGGGCAATGTCGAAGTTGTGATGACCCTAAGGTGTTTCGAAGTGATCTGGGACTGATCGCCCTGATCACTGCCCAGATCACTGTGCTTATCGCTGTGCTGACCATGATCCAAGCCGATCAGCCCCAAATCAGTTTCCAGGTGTGAAGGAAGACGAAGGTTTCAGTTAAGATGGGTCTGGTATGGGGCGAACAGTGTCTGGGAGGCAGATCCGAACTAGTTCCAGGCTGCCTTTCGAGGAATCAGGATGGTTGAAGACTGGCATAGAGTTTGACCGAAATCAGTCCAAAAGTGGTACGGATCAGGTTGAAGGTGCGACAAAGATGTGTAAGGTGAAACTGGCCCAACCGTGCGACGAAACGAACAGGATCGAAGTATGAGGTAGGTCACATAAGTTGGTGTGCGGTACATTAGGTATAGGATATTGCATATATAATAACAGGATTGAATTTACCCCCTAAGCAACGAGTCGCTCCGCCACGTGTCACTGTCATTGGGAGCACAGGGTTAACTAAGCCCCTGTAGCTCAACTTAATTCCCGGTTAAGACACGCATAGACGCATTTTGGCTTACTGGAAGGCCCCCGACGGGTTTCGTTTAGGTTTTCAATCCTCACCCCCTCACGCTCACGTGTTTAGAACACGTTATATTAATTGGAAAGGTTTCGTGGAGATAATGTGGTGTAGTCGCTCTCAGAAAATCTTCCTGAGACGCGAACACCCACGGGGGTCCCAGACAACTGACTACCGGAGGGGGTACTCCGTCCATCCGAGTCATGATCCGATCCGGCTTCCGGCCGGCTGGATCGGTCGCTTCCATCCGCTTGATCGCGACTGCTCGAATGTTGCATGTTGAAAGCTCACCTTGTGTACCCGTCAGTACTGGGTGGTTAGCTCTCCTGGTGGACCCTAGGGCGAAAAGTGTAAATCCGTCCAATAGGGAGATGAAGGTTAGGACTAGGGGTAGCTCCTGGGCGGAAATCGTCACCGGGGAGCTCGTCTGGCAATACACTTGAACTTTGTATAGTGCCGGCTGGCCGAGAATAGTCGATCGGCCAGCTAAACCAATAAGACACTTGAAGTTTGTATAGTGCCGGCTGGACCGAGAATAATCAATCGGCCAGCTAAACCAATAACAATGAAGGGCGAATCCAAATGTGTATATGAGGCAGATACAACTCCACACTCTTCCACAGAAGGCCAAAATGTCACCACTTCCCAATACTTAATACCGTGTTCAAAACACGGGCGACTTGAGGCGAGTATACGAAGTCGCCGCGACTCCCGGTCAGGGGACTTCCGGTGGGTTAACTTAACCTTCCCCGGGCAAACCAATAACAGCAAGAGGGGACCTTGTTAGCCCTCTGCCGTGAACCAATAAAAGCGACTTGCGTCTAAGAAAGCGAAACGTATACTGATTTATCCTATGTCCAATACTCCCTTTGTGTAACCTACCTCAAATAACACGGCTGACCAGTCATGTACCTTACCCAACGCAACCCGGCTAACTCCGACTTTGTGTACCGGTCCGGCCGGTACACCAACCCCAAATGGTACCAACCCGGCCGGTACACCGAACCCATATGGTACCAGTCCGAATGGTACATTGTACCCGGCCGGCTCGGCCGGATAGCCACCCATCCGCGCCTCTCGGCCGCTGACGCTAGCAATCCCTTGGCAGCCTCTCCTACGATCCAGGTGCCTACTCCTTCCACTAGAACAATCCTCTTCTTTCAGGCTCCCTTCTCTCCATCCTTACGAACAGTCCGCCATCTTGGCCGTCCGCCATCCGCGCCTCGGCCGTCAAACATCCATAGTCCTCCCGTCTGCTCAGCCCGCCTGTCCAACTATCCACGCCCATTGTCAGGCCCGCCGGTCCGATTTCCAGCCTGGCGCCACCTGGCCGTTTGTAGACTTCCTCGGCGGCGACTATCCGGCGCCTACACCCTTGGCCCTTATTTCCACCAATCAGGATGCGCCCTTTGGAAAGTACCTTGCATTATTTTATAAGTCGCTTCACCACAGCCGCCCCTGAGTCGCGACACGGCCGCACAACGGTCGGGACACGATCTCACTCGAACTTACTTGACCCGATACCGCTCATCCATGCCTCGCTTTGGTACGTCACCCCACCACTTTATAACATCTCCATGGACTCGGTCGGTCTCCGCACTGGCTAGCAAGCATGCCCACCAATACTGACATTGTCTTGATTAATCTCCAGTCTTGCAAATTGACAAGGCCAACGTCTGCCGTCTTGTTCTCGTGGACGACGACTCGCCTGCCAGCGGGGTGGAGATCGCAAAACCGCCGAAATCGTCTCGCACTCCCGATCTGGTGCTGTCGACCGCCGACGCCGAGGCTGCGCTCCGCGTCCACGGCCAAGCCTGCGGCGACCGTGACAGACTGAAAGCCGTCGTCTCTTCCCTTCGGGCGGAGCTTCGGTCCTGTCAGGACAGCTATGAAGCTCTGTCTCAGAGCTTCCAAACTTCTTGCGCGATGCTGGACCGCCTGAACCCCCGGGTTGTTGAGCTGAAACTCAGTCGCAAAACAGCGGAGGATGAGGTGGCCCGCCTCAGGGCCGTTGTGGGTCAGCTTACGGACGCTCTACAACGAGCGACCGCGCCATCCGCCCCCATCTCCGAAACGGCGGGGATGGAGAAAAGGCTGGACGTGTTGACCGCCCAGGTGGATAGCTTGGAGCATATCCAAGCCGACTTGATCCGTCAACTCGCCGCTGCCAACCGCCGGGCTGATGAAGCCGCCGTTCGGGGTCCACCTCCAGAAATAATCAATCTCCAAGAAAAGGTGGCCGATCTCGAATGCCAAGTCGCCGTCTTGACAGGAGAGCGAAACCGCCTCCGCATGTTGGAAGACGTCGTCGAGCCTCTCCGGTCTGCCAATCAGGAATTGGTCCAACGATCCAAGCTTCAGCGTAAGTGCCTCATTTCCTCTTACGTGATGACCCAGTCGCTTACAGTTTTTATTTTCTTGTCACTCCGCAGTTCAACAGCTAGAACTGCTGAAACAGCAATCTGCTACAATTCCGGACATGTCTCGGGAGCTTACGCATCTTCGTACCCGGCTCCGCCAGGTGTCCCAAGACCTGGATAAGGTGCGGGACAACCGCGCCCACCTGCGCGACTCCCACGCCCAGGCCCTTCGCCAAATCACGGATCTGGAGCGGCAGTTGCAAGAAGCCACTTCTCGGCAACAGGAGTTGCGGTCTGAGCTGTACCGGGCCCGCCAGGAGAATTCCGACGCCCATGCCATACTGGCTCGGGCGGACCGTGTTTGTCATGCCATGCTGGATAAAGAGGATCGTTTTAGGTCCTTGTTGTGTGGACTTCAAGACCAGCTTGAGGCGACTCAGAGCCAGGCCGCTCCCCTTTTTCAAGCTCCTCCCAAGGTACGGGAATCCGTCTTGTCTGTCTTGGGAATGGTGGATCAGTGGAAGACTTCTCCGCCGAACCCAACCCCGTTGCCCGCTGCAGCAGGGTCGGAACCCGAGGAACTTCCCGCCGGCTCCGACTCGCCCCTTGCCGGTCCCAGCTCTTCGTCCGCCCCGGCAGGATCGCAGGGCCAAAAACGTCCGGCCGGCTCTAGCCCCCCTTTGGCCGATGCCAGCCCGCCTAAGAAGAGGAAGCAGAGCGAATCCCCACCCTCGCGCCAATGTCCTCCAGGCAAGTCGGACGACGGGGAAGAGCCCGGGTCGGAGAGCGAGGACAGCCTGTTCGCGGAGCGGTCCCCTCTTCCATCCCCTCAATACACTCCCGGTAGAACCGGTCTCACTCCCAGTTCTAACTCTGAAGAGGACTCGGAATCCGAAGCGGCCGCGCCCTCTTCTGAGTCAGCGGCCGTGCCCTCTTCTGAGTCTTCTGAGTCAGCGGCCGCGCCCTCTTCTGAGTCAGCGGCCGTGCCCTCTTCTGAGCCAGCGGCCGCGTCGCCTAATTCTTCTTCGGACTCGGGGCCATCCTCCCCTTCGGTTATCTATGACGATGACGAAGAAGACGAGGATTACGAGGCTCAGCGAGTCAACGTTGCGTTAACCCGTTCTCGCGCGGATACCCGTCGCCGCCCTTCCCGTTCCGGTAGGCGAACGACGGGTCAAGTGGAATCCGATCAGATCATCGATCTGCAGACTCCGCCGCCGGCAGGTTTTGGTTCCGGGGAACATGAGCCGTCCGACCCATCCTTGCTTCCCAGCATCGTCGACGCCCGGCCGCTCCGGTCGCGCGTAACTCGAGTTCCGACGGAGTGGCCGAGGAGAAAGTGGAAGACAACGACGAGGACATCCCTGATCAGTGGTTGACTCCTCCCGACCTGAGTGACTCAGAAGAACCTCTCCCCCAAGCTCCGGCCAAACAACGACGATCAACCCCGGCCGGGTCGCGAACTACACGCCGGCCCCACCGACCGGCAGCCAAGCCTAAGGTCCGGCGGAGTGCTCTACCTCTTACGCCCTCTTTTCCCAAACTTCCGCTTCTGTGGTTATCGGGAGGGCGTTTCCCCAGTGGGGCGGATCGGTCTGTCATACTGCCTTGGCCAGTCGAGCAACTGAGCAATACCAGCCTGGCTGATATCTCCAGTTCCCAACTCGCTCACTCTCTGTCCCGTCCGCCTCTCTGGTTATTCCCACGATCTTACAAGGCGCCGTCTCCAGAGACTTGGGACCCTGACCTGATGAGGTCGGGCGCCATCGACACACTCATGGAGACCGAACCCTGGAAAATCTTGCACACCAAGATGCCTGATATGGGGCTTCCATCCGATCCATGGTTCACGGAATTCAAAGCGAGACTTCATGATTTCACCGTGGCTCACGCTCGGGCCATCTGGGAGTCTACCCACTTTCTTTACATCTCGGCCGAGGACAAGCGAGCGGACGAGTCCCTCCGCAGGTACTCCCTTGCCCGTAAGAATCGTCGGGGACGAGCTTCCGAGGCGTGGGTCCGTCTGTGTGCGTTCATCATGGCGGTTATCCGGGATGGTAAATGTGACTTGGACCTGTTTCTCTTCCCGTTCATGCTCCATCTACCAAACCGCAGGAGTGGAAATGCAGCGGAAGGAGGGACGTGGTATCCCGGCCTAGGTGCGTTGGATCGGACCACCTCTCTTTCTCGATCTTTGGCGGCCATTGACCAGCAAGATCCTTGGCGCAATCAATACCGCGCACGGCCCTCCGACCACCCTGGGCTTCGGGTGACTCGGCTCCAAGGCAAGTATAGTCATCGACGGGGATGAGTAGTCGGGCTTGCTTTAATTCTTCCATTTCTCTCAGTTTTCCTTTTTTAATATATCCATCTGTTCTTCTTCCGTTCCCACTCCAAACATTCACTGTTGACTACTAACCGTGGTTAGTCTCGCCAGGCCTGCTCGGGGTTCCGCCTAGAGGGACCTTTTATTGCTGCAGGGCACTTCTTGGTCCGATCGGGCGTGGGCGCCCTGTTCCCAGTCGCGGTCGCTATATTCCTCTTTCATAGGACGGCTGGATTCGGGCGATGGGCCCTCGTCTCTAGCGGCCGGTTTGATTATCTCCGATAGTTTGTTCATCTCCGCCAATTCGTCCAACAATCCTGGATCCGAGACGGTGAGTCCGGTCTGATCTCGCATGGCCAAGGTGGCCAGATGGTCTGCGCTGTTATTCCAGTCTCGTTTGGCGTGCAGCAATTCGTGCTCCGGCCACCTCCGCAAGGCGGACATAACCCGATCATTTAGCAGTCTCAGCCGCGGTGCCTTGCAATCTATCTCTCCGGTGATTTGCCGGATCACTAGGTTGGAATCACCGCATATGATGATCCGCCCCTGTGTCCGGCCAGCCAACAGATCTAGAGAAAGCAGCAGTCCTCTATACTCCGCTTCATTCACCGTGATGCCAGGCGTGAAATCCGAGGCGGCCGCGATCGCCTTCCATTCGGGTAGCTTCCACAAAATGGCACTATAGGCCCCGACCCCTTTCTTTACACTCGCCGACCCATCGAAACTCAAAACCATTAGTTCCTCCGTGGGTCCCACTGTTGGCGGCGGCAATACGATAGTTTGTCGAGGCTGCTTCCGAGGTGCGATCGCTATCAGTGCTTCCTCCACTTCCGCCCTGGGAGTAATGCTGGCAGCCAGTGTGCCCAGTATTTCCTCTTCCCCTTTAGTACACTTAATCACTTCGAGGGACCACTGAGACAACAGAGCCGCCCATCTCCCCAGCCGACCGTCAATTCCATTCGCCGTCAGGAGCCATGATAGGGTCGACCGTCTGGATAGTACTTTGATAGGCCGAGACACCAGCATTGTATAACACACATCCAAGATCCGTAATAGAGCCAGAACTTCCTTATCCACCAACCCATAATTAACTTCATTAACTTTCAGGGTCCGGCTGGTGAAGGTCACGGGGCAGTACACTCCGTCGTGATCTTGCACGAGAGCGGCCGAGATGGCCCACTTGTTAGCGTAGATGATGACCACCGGAGTCTTTTTAACATCGAAATGTTTCAGGACCGGTGTGGTCGCCATCTTCGCTTTTAACATACCAAAAGCCACCATCGCTCGGGTCATATGGTCGTCCGGACCGGCCGCGCCGGGGTCCGGCGGCCGGTCGCTTGTCTGGGCAGACAAGGGCGCTTCCTCATTGGCTGAAATAAATGAAAAGGGCGCTTCCTCATTGGCTGAAATAACTGAAAAGGGCGCTTCCTCATTGGCTGACATAACCGAGAAGGGCGCTTCCTCATTGGCTGAAATAAATGAAAAGGGCGCTTCCTCATTGGCTGAAATAACTGAAAAGGGCGCTTCCTCATTGGCTGACATAACCGAGAAGGGCGCTTCCTCATTGGCGGACATAACTGAAAAGGGCGCTTCCTCATTGGTTGAAATTGCAGGCCCGGCTTGCGTCTCCGCT
>MIQA02014407.1:8163-23705 GCA_001887855.2 Sclerospora graminicola | reverse complement strand
ACAGATTCTGATATAATTATCGAATCTAAGAAGAGATCTAATAACAAGAGTATTATTAGATCAGTTTTATACTACATGTTTGTATGATTAGTTTAGATTTAATTATAGTTATTAACTCTAAACCACTCATAATATATCCACTCTTAAACTTACCTTCTTCCTGATACGCAGCATTAGGTTTATATATATTTAACATATATATAAACTTAAGTGATTAATTAACAAATTAATTAGTCTTTATTTAGTTTATCTAAGGTAAACTAAGGAGGACCAAATTTACATTTGGTCCTATCAATTGCACGCTTCCTCACTGCAATTTTACAGTGTAAGCCGCGTACAGTCGGGTCTCACTATAACAGCCCTATCCGTATGCTTACTTTTTGGCTGCTATAGTGAACGGCTGTATCTGCATTGGAGATATGTATGGCTGGCGGAAATCCGTATGTCAGAAATCATGGCTGTTACAGCGGATTGCTGTTACAACAGTGGCTGTTATAGTGAGACCCGACTGTAACAGTTGCCCTGTTACAATTGGGGGCGATATGCCTTCCCCCAATGCACCCGACACAACATCTTCAACAAATTTGACAGGTTTAGGTCTTTCGTTCGCTAGGGACTCCGGTGAGATCCAGGGTCACCAAGAGATCCGGGCACGCGCACCATTGTGGAGTAGTCGCTCTCAGAAAATCTTCCTGAGACGCGAACACCCACGGGGGGGGGCAGATGACTGACTGTCGGAGGGGGTATTCCGTCCATCCGAGTTATGATCCGATCCGGCATCCGGCCGGCTGGATCGGTCACTTCCATCACCTTGGTCGTGACGACTTGGATGATCCATGTTCGAAAAGATCACCTTGTGTACCCGTCAGCACTGGCGGTTGCGCTCTCTTGATAGACCCTAGGGCGAAAAGTGAAAAGTCCGTCGAATAAGAAGACGAGGGTTAGGACTAGGGGTAGCTCCTGGGCGGAAATGTTCACCGGGGAGCTCGATTGGCAATATACTTGAAGTTTGTATACTGCGACGGCTGGACCGAGAATAGTCGATCGGCCAGCTAAACCAATGATAGTTTACGCAAAGGGGAATCCAAATGTAACTCCACAATCATCCACAGTAGGCCAAAATGTTACCACTTCCCAATACTTAATATACCGTGTTCAAACCACGGGCGACTTGAGGTGAGTGTAGGAAACGCCGCGACTCCCGGTCAGGGGACTTCCGGTGGGTTACCTTAACCTTCCCCGGGCAAACCAATAAACAGCAAGAGGGGACCTTGTTAGCCCTCTGCTGTGAACCAATTAAAGCGACTTGTGTCTAAGAAAGCGAAACGTATTACTGATTTTATCCTATACCCAATACTCCCTTTTGTGTAACCTACCCCAAATAGCCCGCTTGGGACAGTTATGTGTCTTACCTGAAGTAGCCCGGATCGGGTGCTCTTATATATACAACCCGCCCGGTACACCAACCCAAATGGTACCAGCCCGGCCGGTACACCGAACCTAGCTGGTACCAGCCCGGCCGGTACATCGAACCCAGCCGAACCGACCGGATGGCCATCCATCTAAGCTCACTTGCCGCTGGCGTTAGCATTTCCTTGGCAGCTTCACGTCCGATCCGGGTGCCTCCTTCGTCCTCTAGAACACTCAACCTCCTTTAGGCCCCCTTCGCTCATACTTTCCGACCAATTCGCCCCTCAGCTGTCCGCCATCCGAGGTCGTCCTGTCCGCCTAGCCCGCTAGCCCAACTATCCACATCTTCAGTCGCACTCCTCCGGCCTGATTCCAGACCTGGCGCCGTCCGGCCGCTGGTTGATACGCTCGGCGATGGCCATCCGGAATTATGCCCTTGGTCCACATTTTCGGCCAATCAGAAGGCTTCCTCTGGAAAGTACTTCACACCTTCCCATCAATTAATTCATAAGTCACTTTACCACATAGATACTGCTTCTGCAGCGTCTACTTCGAGGGACAATGAATCTCTCGGCTTACTCTACGACGCTACATTAGTAGCGTCGTCATGCGATGTGGACACCTCTGCACGTGATGCAGAGGTGGAGGCTGCATTAGCAGAATCGCTAGCGCCCTTGAGAGCGCCGCCGCGTTTCTCGATCATTTTATTTTTATGGTGGGTAATGGGTTCAACAGAATATCGTTATGACCAACAAGTGCCACCATTCGATTGGCCAATATGACGTCATATTTTTGGCCAACCACCTTGAGTGGGGGTGATGTAATGGGGTTCCATTACATAAGTGATATTTAAGTTGAAATATCACAGTTAAATTTCAGACTTACTGTCTAAAATGCGAATATTGGATTATAAGTTGTTAAAATCCACCCTGAGAACATATTCTGATATAATTATCGACTCTAACAAGAGATTTAATAATAAGGATATCATTAGATCAGTTTTATATTACATGTTACTATGATTAGTCTAGGTTTAATTATACTAGTTAGCTCTTAACCATTCATAGATATATTCACTCTTAAACTTACCTTCTTATAGACACGTGGCTTAGATATATATTAATATATATATCTAAGAGATTATTTGATTACTTAAATAGTCTACACTAAAGTTTATCTTGATTAAACTATAAAGAACCAAATTACATTTGGTTCTGACCAATTGCACGCTTCCTCTCTTGAATTTCAATAGTGTGTGCCTGTAACAGCTAGATTGTTACAGTAGCGCCTTGCGCTCCACCTGTGAGATTGCCAACTGGCACCTCACCTTGCACGCCATATTTTAATTAGTGAAACATGAATGAATATATATGCACATACAAATTCCTAATATAAGTTGAAGTTGATGTTGCCTTCAACTTTGTAACCGCCCTGCGGTAGACGCCCTGCGTCTGGATGCTCTGCGTCGCATTATGCATGTAACCGCTCTGCAGTTGACGCCCTGCGTCTGGCTGTCCTGCATCCCCTACTGAAAAATGAAACCGCCCTGCGGTTGACGACCTGCGTCGCACCTCCTTGACGTCCCTGCGTCTTGGGTATCTTTCTTTTCCTTTGTGTCCTTACAGCAACTTGGTCGCTATCCGCTTTCCGGATATCTAACACTCCCCCTCGACCTGGTGACTGGAAGGGATCACATGTCTTAAGGTTTGTGCTCAACAGCTCTGAGTCCTACCCAGAAGACGGTGCCTGGGTCCCTACCCCTGCCCGTTACTTGAACGCGCCCTGCACGTGAGTCTGTAGTTGCTCTTTATTTAATCGCTTCAAGTAGATTGTCTTGAAATTGCCTTCGCCCTGCGTGGAACGACGCCTAACAGCGTTCGGAAACGTGTGAACTTTACACGCTCTAGTGCCTTGGTCATTATGTCTGCAACTTGATTGTTTGTCGGCACATGTTCCGCCTTTATCCTTCCTTCTTGTACCAATGTCCTCACGTATTGGCACTTGTTCTTAATGTGTTTGACGTGATGATGTTTACCAGACTTCTTCGTAAGGTAAATAGATGGCTGCCATGTTGTCGCAATATATGTTTGGTGTTTGCAACTTGACCTTTAGCTCCATGCATAGCTTGTGTACCAACTGCAAGTCCCTTACACCTCCATGCATCGCATAGTATTCAGGTTCCATGGTGCTCAGTGCATTGATTCCTTGTTTGCGTGATCCATAGTCGACCACAGCACCTTCAATCATTGTCACGTAGCCGCTGATGCTTCTTCGATCTTCTTTATCGTTTGCAAAGTATGCATCGGTGTAGACAGCTAGATCAACTGCTTCTATAGGTCCTTGGCGTATTACCATCAGCAAACCAAAATCTTTGGTTCCATGTAGGCATCTAAAAACTCGATTTGCATGTGCATAGTGTTCTGCCGTATGGTTGCTCAAATATTGCCCCAACCTTCTCACAGCATGCGCAATTTCCGATCCCGATACTAAGTACTGCTGTGCTCCAACTGCCTCTCGGTATGGCTGTTCACGAGTATCTTCCATATTAGTGATGGTATACGTTGCTGCTTCTGGTGTTGGCGCTGCGTTACACGTCGCCAGATGAAAACGCTTAAATATTTCTACAACGTATGCTTCTTGACTGAAGAATATAGGCTTGGCATGCCGGTCTATCGTCACCTCTACACCCAATAGATACTTGACTGGTCCAAGATCTACCAGTTCAAACACTTCCTTGAGTTGCATCCTTACTTGATCGCAATGAGAAATAGGTCATTCACGAATACAGTGAGCAGCATATCAATCTCCCCCTCATGGAATCGGGCGTATAGGCCCAGTCGCACACGACTCGAACAAAGTTTAGACATCGCAGTCGGTCATGTAGCTTGCGATTCCATACGTTAGGAACAAAGAGAGCCTTGACTAACTTGCAAACATAGTATTGTATGTTTTCGTCAAAGCCACTCGGCTATTCCATCAGAAAAACTTCTTCAGTTAAGTCTCCATGTAAGACGGCTGTCTTCATATCATATTGTAGTACTGCCCACCCTCGTTGTAGCGCAAAGTATAATGCCGCTCGAATAGTGTCAAATCTGATCACTGGTGCATATGCCTCGTAATAATTTATGCCATAGACTTGCTTAAATCCATTTTACCACAAGCCGTGCCTTAAAACGTTTGATGACGTAGCCCTGCTTGTCCTTCTTGAGTGCATACACCCATCGATTCGTGATAACATACTGTCCTGTACCCTTCGCTCTGCGTGGCACTAATATCCACACGTCATGTTTCTTCACTGATGCCATCTCTTCTTGCATAGTAGCTAGCCAGTAGTCTGCGTACTGCTCATCAGCAATAGCCTGCTTGTAGGTCTGTGGTACCTTAATTCTATCTGCGAGAAGCTTGTCTTTTGGTCTTACCACTGCTGCTGAGCTCTCATGTGCGCCCTGCGCTAGCTTCTGCCCCCTTTCCCGCTTGAACGTAACATGATACACTTGCCTGATTCGAAGTACAAGGACTACACTTGCATGTAGTACTCGTACTTCGATTTAGGATTCCTTTTTCTTGTAGGTCGTATATCCGTGTCTTGTACACGCCTCGTTGTGGAGACCGACTCCTCCTGACCCTCGATGTACGCTTTAACCGGTTCTAGGTTGGTATCTTGTCTTGTTGCCACTGGATTATCTTCCGCAAACTCACGACTTCTCATTTCTTTTCGCATCTTGACGAACGGAGGTTCAGATGGCAGCTGTTTAGCTTCATCACCGTAGGCGTTGTCCAGAAGTATCTCCATGTTCTTCGAATGTATTGTATAGGCTTCTTTGAATCGAGTGTTGTCTTGCCTTGCCGTTCCAACAGCACCCGTTCTAATATCGATGTACTTGTACCCTTTTGTGCTCGATGCGTATCCAGCAGGATCCCTGTCCTTGTCCTGGGCCTGAGATTTTATTTCCGTTTACGTCGTCCGTCTGATATGTAGACGAACACCACGCAGCCCCATGTCCGTAGATGTAATACGTCGGGGCGTTCTGCATATAATAGCTCATGTGGTGTGTGATCTCCAATTGTCTTCGATACTGCAACATTCCATGTACCCACTACATGTATTAGGCACTCCCCCCATAGGGTATAGGGAAGTTGTGTCGCCTCGAGTAGGATCCTGACTGTTGTGATGATGACACCATTCCATCGTTCTGCCACACCATTTTCTTGTGGGCTGTACCCGTTTGGGGTCTGTGTCATGATCCCTTTTTGACAGCAATACTCTTGTAACTCGGAATTTATCAGCTCTGTCCCTTGATCAGCAAACAGTTCTTGTCACTCTTCTCTTGTGTTTGAACTCTGTGTTTAAGCTTGTAACTACCTTATTTATGTTGTCTACTGCACTTGACTTCTTGTCTAGTAGGAACGTCCACTTGTAGCGTGAGTATTAATCCACAATAAGCAGGAAATATCTGCTTCCACTTATTGCACTCTTCTCTTCATTTGTATCCACATCCATGAGCAGCCGTTGTAGTGGTCTTTCGGCCTTCTTAGTTTTTTGGATGGATAATGCATTTGTCTTGTTTTCGACACTTCACACGGAACACAAGCATAGTGGTTCAACTCCTTATTTATCTTAATACCGTGCACCAGGTTATCTCTTTCTATCTTATGAAGTAGCTTTATCCCCACATGGTTATAACGACGATGCCACGTCTCCATGTTAGCCTCTGCTTTCTTTGCTTTCTTGCTTGCGCTCTTAGTTTTCTTCAATGGTTGTCGTATCGCCATACGTCCCATTGTTATACAGGCAGGATGAGGGGAGAACATGCGATAAATATCCGCCATATTCATGAACATTATCTTGAATGCCACGGAGTCCCTGCTCCATTCTTTCTTTTTAAGTAGCACACCTTCTGTATCGCGAGATTAGAATTCGAAAGCCTTGCTCTTGCATTAGGTCCAGCGATATCAAATTGACTCGTTCCCCTGGCACATACCATACGTTCTGCAAAATACAGCGTATCAATGTGTTACCGTCTTGCATCATGATGACCACGCTGCCTTTCTCGTTTACGGTGACATAAGAGCCGTTCATCATCACTAGCTGTCTTCCTTCAACCTCTTGAAGATGCGTAATCAATCGGTACGCCACATAAATGTACTTGGCTTCCACATCTAGTTTCCATTCGATGATATCCTTCGATGTTTCTTCCGCATCGGTCTAACCATGAGTACAAAGTCTTGTTATCCTCCATGGTGTGGTTTGCTGTTACCAAGTCCTTCTTGACTTGGACGACTATTGGCACGTGCTTCATATCTTGTATGGTTGTTGCCACGACCTTCATATCTTTGACGACCGTTGCCACAACCACCTCTGTGGTTACTCCCACGTCTTCGCCTTATCGTTCGGCTTCTATAACGTGAGCGACCTCTTTGTCCTTGCGCTTCATCATGTCTTCCGTTACTGCAATCGCCTTCCCAGTGTCCGCGTTCATTGCATACGCGGCAGTAGCTACGCCTTATGGATCCTTTAATGTTTCGAATGCTACTTGTACTTCTCATGCTTGGTACATGGCTCGTCCTGAGTGCCTCGACATTGTTCACTTGAAGTGCGACCCCGCGCGCTCCATAACGTCGCTGGCCAGTATGCCATGCAACCCTTTTGCTTGGAATTATCGATTTCTTACTTGATCCAGCGTTAATTATGCGCCATGATTCAGCGCCTTTATTCGTAAGTACTTGTTACCCAATTCAGGATACACACTCGCTGCTCTTGTCAGTAGTATCTCGCCTAACTTTTCATCCGATATTGGGCCATCGCATTGTACAGCAGATGCGCTTGTCCAGTATTGATAGCGTTGTTTAATCTTAGTGCGAGATTCGCGCTAATAGCGTCCACAAGAAAAAAACGCGCCTTTCTTGTTGCAAATGTCCTAGATTCGCTCAGCATTACTGTTCCTCATATCTCCGAATCTTTCACGGCCTTCCACAAGCGCTAGCATTCCTTGCGCAGCAAACTTCGCTCTTCTTTTCAGCTTCCAGATAGCGCAATCATCGGCACCCGTCAACTCTAGTACACGGATGTCTCTGCTCGTGTCCTTGACAACCATTGTCTCGTCTTCTTCTAATTGATTTGTGGCTTAATACTTGGCGTATGACTCAGAAATGCCGGTCGTGTCCTTGCGTCCACTTTCTTCTTGTTCTTGAAATGCGACAATGTCAAATGGGTTGGATTCAGTTATTTTATCTTTTTCTCTGGGTTGTTCTCTGGGTTCGAGTCCGACCCGCGGTTCTGACCAATCAGCATCTTCGATTGCTGGGCTCACAACATGTTGGGTTTTGTCTTTAGTTGAGGCCATCTCCATTCTATGACCTCTGTGTGTCGAACTTAATAATAGACTTAAGTAGTAATAGAAATAATAATAGTAATACAATGTTACCTGTTTATTACTATGCAATTCTCAGTTTATTCTGTAGGACAGTAGGAAGTATAACCTCGTTACGGTCGGTGCCTGAATGGCCCCGGGGACTCACGGTGAGGTGGTGGTAAGTGCACTGCACCTTACTAATTACTGTAGTGCCCTGTGTGGTGTAGTCGCTCTCAGAAATTCCTTCTGAGATGCGAACACCCACGGGGGGCCCAGATGACTGAGTTTCGGAGGGGATACTCCGCCCGTCCAGGTCTTGATCCGATTCGGCATCCAGCCGGCTGGATCGGTCACTCCCATCACCTTGGTCGTGACGACCATGTTCGTAAAGCTCACCTTGTGTACCCGTCAGCACTGGCGGTTGCGCTCTCTTGATGGACCCTAAGGCGAAAAGTTAAAAGTCCGTCGAATAGGGAAACGAGGGTTATAACTAGGGTTGCTCCTGGGCGGAAATCTTCACCGGGGAGCAGGATTGGCAATATACTTGAAGTTCGTATACTGCGACAGCTGGACCGAGAATAATGGATCGGCACGCTAAACCAAAGACAACAAAGGGGTAAATCCAGTGTTGTGCGTAATAGGGAATCCAAATAACGCTCCCAATCTTCCACAGTAGGCCAAAACGTTACCACATTTCCAATAGAGATAAATCGTGTTCAAAACAGGGGCGACTTGAGTTGAGTATAGCCCCGCGATAACTCCCGGTCAGGGGACTTCCGGTGGGTTACTTTAACCTTCCCCGGGCAAGCCAATAGCAGCAAGAGGGGACCTTGTTAGCCCTCTGCTGTGAACCAATGAAAGCGACTTGTGTCTAAGAAAGCGAAACGTATACTGATTTATCCCTATATCCAATACTCCCTTTTGTGTAACCTACCCCAAATAGCCCGGCTGGACAGTTATGTGTCTTACCTGAAGTAGCCCCGTCGGCTCCACTTGGATACCTTTGTGTAGCGTACACCAACCATCCAGCTCAACTTGGATGCCCTTTGAGTACTGTACACCAACCAGTCAGCTCGACGTGGATACTCCTTCGTGTGCCGTACACCAAATATCCAGGCTGCCATCCAGCTCTACCTGGATACTCCTTCATGTACCATACACCAGATTTACGGCTCGACCTGGATAGCCATCCATCTAGGCCCGCCTGGCCGCTGGCGTCGACTCTTCTTTAGCGGCCAAGCATCCACCTCCGGCGTCCCATCCGTCTTCCACAAGGGCACAGCCTTCATCAATATCCTTTGCACGCAGATCCTTTAGCCGATCCACCCCTTGGTCATCCACCATCGGCGGCCATCCGGCCCATCTGATCCGGACGGCCCACTTCTGGCTAGCCCGATTACACGTCCCTTGATCACGCCCAACTGGCTCGATTCCATGCCGGGCACCATCCTGCCGCTGGTGAATACACTCGGCAGCTGCCATCTAGCATCCACGCTCTTGGCTGGCATTTTCTGCCAATCAGAATGCATCCTTGGTCAGATGTATCTCATACTTGGACGATAATTTATTCCCAAGTCACATCACCACAGCCGCCCCTCAGTCTTGTCGCAGCCGCACAACGGTTGGGACTCGATCTCACCTGACACAAGTTTTTTTCAATCCCTTTCACCTATGCCCCGATTTGATACGTCTTCTGCCCATTTTCTGGCGATTTCAATTAAGCTGGTCTTCAAGCTGGCTTGAGGTCTCATTCGCCTCTGCTGGCGATCTCTTGATATATTTCCGGTTCTGTAAGTCTACAAAGTTAACATCTGTCGGGTTACTCTGGTCGACGATGATTCGCCTTCCAGCGGGGTCGGGCCGCCGGATTCATCCATGTTCCTGACCTGGTGTTATCTGCGGTTGACATTGATATGGCGCTCCGCATTCATGACCAGGTCTGCGGTGACCGGGACAGGTTAAGGGACACTGTTTCCTCCCTTCAGGCTGATCTTCGATCCAGTCAGGCCGACTCCGTAATTCTAGCGCAGAGATGCGCGACTCTCTGTGCAATGCTTGATCGCACTGATCCTTAAATTTCCGAGCTAAGGCGTAGTCGCCAGAAGGCCGCGGATGAAGTAACCCGTCTTCGGGCCTTTGTAGGCCAGCTCACTGACGCCCTACAACAGGCATCTGCACCATCTGCCCCCACCTCCGAAGTGGCAGAGCTGGGAAAAAGAATAGAGGTGCTGACAGCCCAAGTGGATAGCCTGGAACACATCCAGGCGGATTTGGTCCAAGCACTCGCCTCAGCCACCGCCGAGCCGACGAAGCTATCGCCCGGAAATCCGCCTTGGAAGAGAGTGATCTGCGCCGGCGGGCGGCTGATGTCGAGGACCAGGTCGCCATCCTGACAAAAGAGAGGGACCGCCTCCGTATGCTGGCAGACGTCGTCGAACCTCTTCGGGATGCTAACCAAGAGTTATTTCCCCGCTCGAAACTTCAGCGTAACTGATTCGCACACTTCTATATCGCAATTCTGTCGCTTATAATTTGCATGGCCATGTTGCTTCGTAGTCCAACAACTGCAACAGCTGAAGGAACAATCCGCCGAAATTTCACAAACCTCTCAAGAGTTGTTGCATCTTCGTGGTCGGTACCGCCAGGTGTCTCAAGAACTAGACGCCACGCGGGATGACCGGGACCACCTGCGAGAATCCCATGCTGAAGCTCTTCGCCATATTTCTGCTCTTGAGCAGCAGCTGCAAGAGGCCTCCGCCAGCAGCAAAGGCTGCGATCTGAGCATTGCCAAGTCAGGAGAAGATATCATGACGCTTGTGACGAGTTGGTATGGGCCGACCGTGCCTACACCACCCTGCTGGATAAGGAGGATCGGTTCAGGTCTCTTCTATGCAAACTGCAAGACCGGCTCGAGGAGACTCGGATCCAGACTGCCTCCATCGTACAGGATTTTTCGTGTGTGCGAAAGACCATCTTGGCTGTCTTGAGTATGGTTTTAAGCTCTCTCCGCCGCAACTGTCCCAGTCGTCTGCCTCAACAGGAACGAAAACGGGAAAATGTCCAGCCAGCTCTAATCCATCTCTAGCCAGTTCCGATCCGTTTTTTCATCACCCCCAAACAGAGAAAAAGGGGAGAGCCTTCCCTCCTGCATCAATGTTATTAGGGCAATTCGGCCAGTGATCGGGAACTTGAGTCAGACAGCGATTCGGATTCACCCACGATGAAGGCAGCCGCAGCGTCCCCACTCGCTTCCTCGGCGCAACCTGGTTCTACACCTAACTCGCTATCCGGCTCGGGAGCTGCCTCGCCATCCGGCTCAGGAGCTAACGCGTCATCCGGCTCGGGAGTTGACTCATCATCCGGCTCCAAAACTGGCTCGTCGGACGCTGGTTCAGATCCGTCCTCCAGTGAGTTCGAGTACGATGACGATGAAGACGAGGTCTATCTCAACCAGCAGGTGTGTGCCGCATTGTCCCGCTCTCGCGCGGACACCCGACGTCGCCTCTTGAATCCCGGTGACCGAGCGGACTCTTATCCGACTCCCGATCAGGTAATTGATTTACAGACTCCACCGCCGGCTGGTTTTGGCTCCGGAGAGTACGCACCTGCTCATCCGTCTTTGCCTCCCAACGCTATCGTCCCTTCGACCTTCCATGACACCTCCAATTCCGAGACAGCTAACAATTCCCCGGATTCTAGGAGGAAGACCAAGATGAAGAACGGAAAAGCGGAAAAGGAAGAAAAGGAGGAGGGGGAAGATAAAAAAGAAGAGAAGAAGGAGGATATTGAGGACGACATCCCCGATCAGTGGTTACCCCTCAACCTGGAAGAATTGAGAGAATCCTCCTCCCAGGTTCAGCCAAAACTCGGCCACCAGCTCGGACAGGATCCCGTTCCGAAACCCGACCCGTTCGACCTGCAGCCAGGCCCAAAATCTGGCAGAGCTCTTCCGCTCCTGCGACGCCTCTTCCCAGGCTTCCGCTTCTGTGGTTACCCGGTGAGGGCTTCCTAGTGAGGCGGATCGGTCAGACATCCAGCCTTGGCCGGTCGAGCAGCTAATAAACTTGAGTCTCGCCGATGTTTCCAGTTCCCAACTTGCTCACTCTTTATCCCGTCCACTTTTCTGGATATTCCCTCCGTCTCTCAAGTCACCTCCAACGACAGCTTTATGCCCCGGCTTGATGAGGTCAGATGCGGTTGATAAGCTAATGGAGACTAAGCCTTGGGAAATCTTGGCCACCGAGATGCCAGATATGGGGCTTCCGTCCAGCCCGTGGTTCACCGACTTCCGAGCGAAGTTCCGGAAATTCGTTGCAGCCCATGCCCAGTCCATTTGGGAATTTACCCATGTTTTGTTCATCTCTGCGGAAGACCGGCGAGAAGATCTGTCCCTCAGAATCTATTTCGCCGCCCGGAAGAATCGGCGTGGTCGGGCTTTAGATGTGTGGGTCCGTTTATGTGCGTTTGTCTTGGAGGGCATCAGGGATGGTGCCTGTGACCTGTTCCTCTCCCTGTTTATGCTCCATCTGGCGAACCGAAAAATTGAACAGAAGAGAGGGGTGGTAGAAGACCGTAGTATCCTGGCCTAGGTGCTCCGGACCGGGCTACCTCCCTTTCCGGATCTTTGGAAGATATCAACCGGCAAGATCCTTGGCGCACTCAATATCGCAACCGGCCCCACTGATCATCCTGGATTTCGAGTATCCCGGCTCCGCAACAAGTATAATCGCTCCTAGGGAGGAGCAACCTGACTCGCTCCTACCTTTTTCCTTTTTGTTCCCATCATAATATATCCGTCCATGCTTCTTTTATCCCTAACTCCATCCTTGACTTCGGTTGTTAGCCAGGGTTGGTCGATGCCCGATCAGCTGAAGGTTTACCTAGAGGGACCTCCTGTCGCCACAGGGCGTCTCCTGATCTGGCTGGGTCTGAATATTCGTTTCCCAATCCTGGTCGTCATACTCGTCTTCTCCAAAATGGTTGGATCCGGGTGGGTGGATTTCGCGCTTGACGGCCTGCCCGATTATCTACGGCAGCCTGTTCATTTCCGCTAATTCACCTAACATACCCGGATCCGAAACTGTGATGCCGACCTGATCACGCCTGGCCAATGCGACCAGATGTTCTGTACTATTGTTCCACTCTCGTTTGACATGTAACAATTCGTGTTCCGGCCATTTTCGCAGGGCTGACATAACCCGATCATTCAAAAGTCTTAGTCGGGGGGGGGGGGCTTGCAGCCTATCATCCCAATGATTTGTCGGATCACCAGATTGGAGTCACCGCAAATGATAATCCACCCCTGTGTCTGGCCAGTCAGTAGATCTAGGCAAAGCAGCAATCCTCGGTATTCCGCCTTGTTCACGGTTATGCCAGGCGTGAAATCCAAAGCAGCAGCGACCACTTTCCACTCGGGCAGCTTCCACAGGATGGAACTGTAGGCACCTACTCCCTTTTTGACGCTTGCTGACCCGTCAAAGCTCAGAACCATCAGTTCTTCTGCCGGTCCCACCGTTGGTGGTGGGAGTGTGATGGATTGCCGTGGCTGCTTTCGGGGCGCTATTGCTATCAGCGCTTAATCCACTTCTGCCTTTGGGGTGATGCTGGCCGCTAATGTGCCCAATATCTTCTCTTTTCCTTTAGTGGACTTAATCCCTTCTAGAGACCACTGAGACAGCAATGCAGCCCATCTACCCAGCCCGCCATCAATTCCATTTGCCGTAAGAAGCCATGACAGAGTCGACCGTCTGGATAACACTTTAATAGGGCAAGACACCAGCATCGTATAACACACATCCAGAATTTGTAGCAAAGTCAAAACTTCTTTAACCACTAGCCCAAAGTTAACTTCATTAGCCTTCAGCGTCCGGCTGGTGAACATCACGGGACAATACACTTATGATCCTGCACTAGGGCAACAGAGATAGCCCACTTGTTAGCATAGATGATGACCACGGGCACCTTATTAGCATCAAAGTGCTTCAGAACCGGTGTGGTCGCCATCTTTGCTTTCAGCATACTGAAGGCTACCATCGCCCGGGTCATGTGATCATCCGGGCCGGCTGCCCAGGAATTGGGCAGCCGGCTGCCTGTCTGAATGGACAAGGGCGGCACTACATTGGTGGAAATAGTTGACCCGTGCGGCATACCATTGGCTGATATTGCTGGCTCGGTTCGCACTTCCCCTTGCCTATCCTGCTCTCTCAACTTGTGGTAATCCACCTCCCATAGCTCATACAAAACAGCAGCATAGACCGCGAAATCCTCAATAAAACGACTGTAATAATTCAAACTGCCCCAAAACGATTGCGTGGACTTCAATGACCGCGGGAAAGGAAGATTACTCAAAGAATCCAGATCTTTCGGATTAACTTCCAATCCGGCAATCGAAACCTGGTGACCGAAATAAGTCACCTTAGTTTTTTCCCAGAAACTTTTCACCACACTAATCGAAAGATTCCACTTTTCACACGTAATCATCAACTTTTCCACTTTTTCACATAGCAAATCCCAAGTAGTAACCGTCACGAGGATGATTTTGAAGACGCTCTTGCTAAATTAGAAAATGATAAGAAAAAATGATGCAGGTCAAGAAAACTTAGTTGATGCATAACCATTGAACACTTGTGTTTATAAGTCTTTGATGACTGGCAATAAAATTGACATGGCAATCTGAAAATGTGCAACTCAAAATTGAGGACAGCAGGTATACACACAAAGTCGTGATGGCTGGAAAATTACTCTCCTCAAGATTGAAGTCGGTCAAAATATTGGATGATAAGTCACTACGTCAGTGGGAATAATAAAGTTAATCGTGCTACGATGAAAAAAATTGGTCTACGAATGGTCTCTCTCGAACAGTACAGTTAGTTTACCAATAGGCATCCTCAAAAGCTGCGACTAGCCTGTGTATTACTAATTGCGTGCTGGTCAAAATTTGACTCGGCGTTACAGAATTAGTATTTCTTGGCAGCCTATCATCTATTCCGTCCGTATTCCGAGCATATTTCAATTAAGATATCCAGATCACCCGGACGCAATTGTGTAAGTTATAGGTCAACGTCGTCCGAGTTATATTTTCATAGCAAGACCATCCAGCAACCTATTATCAACACACTACAAAGCGAGCATAACATCTTTCATTCTTCCAACTATATGTTTCTTCTTGATTTAAAACCAGATGCAGTTGAACAACATCTAAGATAAATCTTTAAGTTCATAACAAAAGAGTGTCAAACAATTTACAGGTAAAATCGAAGCTTTAAAGCATATTGACTTCACAAAAAGCAGATTTAAACGAAAGAGCAGAAGCTTTGGCCTATTAATGTTCCTAAATTGATTTCTTGATAGCCCTTGCAGCTCTTAGCTTTTGCATTTTTGGTGACTACACCTCTTAAGTCTATCATTTGAGCGCCTGGTAAGCACCAAGAAATTAGCTTGATGCAGGTCAACGAAGAGAGATATTGTCAGCTTTTGAGGTGAAATCGTTAGACTTCCTTTTGCTACAAAGACGGCTAAAAATGAAGGTCCTGTTGAGCACACGTCACCTTCATTCTTTTACGGAACGCTGTACCTACGTTTTGGTACAGGGGGTGTGCACGTGTCAAAAAGGGTGTGTGTGTAATGGGGTGCCATTACATAAGTGATATTTAAGTTGAAATATCACAGTTCAATTTTCTGTCTGAAATGCGAAAATTGAATTATAAGTTGTAAAACTACACTATGAGAACAGATTCTGATATAATTATCGAATCTAATAAGTAATCTAATGATAAAGAT
>MIQA02014398.1:0-13089 GCA_001887855.2 Sclerospora graminicola | reverse complement strand
TGGGAACTACCGAGTGTGGACGATCAAACCAAGACAAGGCATCACACTTTTGAGATTCAAGTTTGCAGAGTGGCGTTTTCGAAAGAAGTTTTCCATCGTCCTCGACTGAAGATGGCACAACGTCAAGATGTTCACCTTGATGTTGCCTCAGTGAACGTTAATTGGATTAAACGTGGGAGAAAAGTGAACAAGTCTCGCGTCATTTGGCAAAGTGGCATGCACCCGATGATGAAGCAAGAGTCAGTGTCAAATACTTCGATGCTCAAGCTTGACTTTTTTCAAAAAAAGTCAGCGGGTGTAGTGACTGGTGTGCCTTATCTCGGCTCGCTTGGTCTTTTTCGTTTACATCCTGGCTCGCTAGCAACCATTTGCAAGTATTGCCACGTTGGTGTGGAAGCCAAGCTTGCCTTTATGTATGTGGACGTCGAAGTGGGATCAGAGCTTGTACATGTTGTTAGAATTCTCATGGAAGGAATGAAGCCACATGTACCGCATCGTAAAGACTCTGAAGCTCAACGTGAGATCTTTGTGAAGCCAGAAGAAGATGGAGAGCCGACGAGCTGGAGCTTGAAACTTGAGCTACGTGCTCTTGGTGGAGATATACGAGTGAATGAAGCTCTGGAGATGAAGGTACCGCTGCTATCGGTATCGTCAGTGGAGATAAAGACAGATGAATCAACAGAGATTAAGCCTGGAGGCAAGTGTCACTTGAAAGGCTCACTGGAAGACGCTACTATCCAGACATCGAGAAGTGGTGTACTCAAAGACGTGAAACTTGCGAAGGTTTCTGGCATCGAGGGCGTTCAGATTGCTTTAAACTTCTCACATAGCTTTGTCGATCGTCGTCACGCGTATGCAGTCGACATGACGCTTTTTGTCTCAAGTATCGAGGCTTCGCTGTCTTGACTCAAGGTACAGACAGACAGACAACTTCGACGCCTTACATCACTAATGCTGTGTTGTGTGCCCTCTTCTGTAGCTTTTGTATCTGTTGAAAACCCCAATCGATCGAAGAAGATCTCACTCGAGTAACTTTCCGCTTGTGAATGTTTCGCCGCCTTCGAACCAAGTCAAAGACCCCATTGTGCCTGCAGAGACCCCCTCGTGTCTCTGGTACTGGCGATTTGGAGCTCAGTTGGATCTGATTCATGTTTTAATGTGCTTCTGATCTCATTCAGCACTCGAGAGATGGCCGTCATCAACCTGTTCATGTGATTGTCGATGGCCAAGTGCTACATACTGTGGTCGCTGCTCGGATAGGCAATTACTCACCCAGTAAGAACGACGTTCAGTCTACAGTCGACTGTGGTCACTTTACCGATATCCAGACAGCCGTGGGCGATGTTCAAGTGCTCGAGCAAGTGAAACAAGACGTTCACAGCGTCTTTGGCGCGTTTATCCGCTTACCGGACAGCGCATTTCTGGGCATTTTGATCTGCCTCGACTTGTCAGATTTAAAGCGCTTGGCCGAGTCTTTTCGGGCATTAAATTTCAACCCCAGGGAGCAGCCATCCCTCCCTTCGGCCATGCTATCGTGACATTTAACCAGTCTTGTCGCCAAAGCGTTTCGAACTGCAAGTGGCAACGATCAGCAAGACAAAGGTCACGAGATGGTGGAATTTCCACTCCTTGTATCCTGGAACGAAGCTGCCAAGACTGGTCATTCCTTCCCGTTATTATCTGGATTTTATCGCAATTATCAGGAAGCTACGGGTCTTGCTCGCCGCGTCATTGCTGGCTCAATGGAGAGACTGGATCTTGTCGTGACGCCATCCAGTCTCTATTGTCTCGCTTCCGTATTGAGTGGATGCAACAGAGCGACAAAGTTTTACGATGAAAAGGAAGACGGTCGGAAAGCCCAAGCGTCCATTGATTCCTTGGCTTTGACGACGTGCGAAGTGTCGATCATGTGTGGTAAAGTTCGTGTGATTTGTCCAAGTGAAGACCTTTTAAATGGCATGACAAGAGGACGCGCCGTACGAGGAAACGTTGTCTTGGTCATGGATTCCTTGTCGATGGCCTCTGCTGTGCGAATTGACATTTCACTCGATGGTTTAGGATATCCTCCCTTTAATTCCAGGATCCTGCCGAAGAAAGCACCAGTGCAAGCACAACGTATTGGACAATCGGAGCTCCGACTTGGATGCAAAGCTGGCATGATCTCTGGGTTTGTTGCCGACTTAAAGTGGAGCGAGGTGATGACTTGTGAGAAGAAGATCAAGAGGCCTGAAGAAACCGGTTCAGGTCCATTTGAAAACCACATGAGTCGAATGGCACGAAAGTTGGCGCAGTTTGCAGTGATTGAAACCTTCTGGTCGCCCTTTAACGTGACGTGCAGTCTCGAAGAAAAGGCTTTCGCATCGCGTGGTGGGATTTGTGCTTGTATTGCCTTGACAAAGGTGAGAATTGATCTCGAGAAAGAGACATTTGACATTTTAAAGGCTCGGATCGTGGGAGTACAGCGAGGAATGCAAGCGCTTAGTCGCGCAATCAAGACACCAAGTCGAGTAAAGCTCAAGCCTTTCCAGATGTCCAAGCTCTCTTCAAAGATGGAACGCAAATGTCAATGTGAAGTCTCGTTTACATGCGATGGAGTCGAAGTGAATGCGTTTGAGACGACCAATTCTTCACATCTGCGTGCTGGCAGTCTCACGTTTGTCTACGACATTTCGACACGTTCAGGCAGTGCTAGTGTTCAGAATGTAGCGATCGGGCATCGAACAAATGATGAGGCGAGAAACGCGACCCACGCAGTCGAACAAGTGGTCTTTGGAGCGTATGCGGAGCCAAGTTTATGGCATTTCTCGGTGGAAAACTATCCCGAAAAGTTCATTACAAAGGAAGGAACGTTTTTTCTCGATGTTCAAGCGTATCAAGTGCATTAGTCGCATCATTTTGTTGAGAGTGTTGTTCGTTTTGTTCAGTCAGAGCCTCCGTTTGCTTTCTTCGAGTCTTTTCAAGTCGACGAGACAAGGAATGAACCAGTTGTCAAGCCGTTTCTGTGCCACCAGCGATGGTATCTCAAAGTCTTGATCGCTCCCAGTGTGCTCTCGTACTGGCAGCAACATGTCACGACAAGAAGAAGAAGGCTTGGGATTTGGATAACAAGTGGCCAAGTCTTTGCTAGCGTTGGATTGGGAACGGATGCCAAAAACCAGCACTCCCTGGCCTCGACAGGCCAAAGTATCAATGAACTCACGCGCTTTGTTGCAGTGCCAACACTGGAGATGATGCTCAATGTCGACAAGCTCGGGGTCATTACGTCCGAGGACTTTCCGCTGTTGAAAGTACACTTTAAAGCACTTTTAAGAGTCCAAGTACTTTACACACGTCTACACCATTTACAGGTCTAAATGAAAAGGTTTTCAACCGAAGTGGATAAAGTAATTAAAATATACGTAAAATACGAAAGGTTCGCAACCAAAGTGGAGATATCCTCATCCAAAGTGAAATAATAATTAAAGGGACCCACTAGGTGCACACCCCCTTTTCGATACGTGCACACCCCCTGTACCATAAAGTAGGTACATCGTATCGTAAAGAAATTTTATGCCAGAGAGAAATTTTGAGAAATGCCGATGATAGACATTCATTTCAAAGAAATACATACTTCTAACAAGAAACTAAAGTCTCGATGAGACGTCCATTCACGAGATCACTTTTGATCTGGTGCTATCCTTTCGATATGATGAGCAAATGGACAGCCGGATCCGATGATTTCGCAAAGAAACCGTTCTTACGTTCTGTTGATAATGCTCCTAGTGACAGGAAAACCATTATTTACTTCTGCTGATGCTGCGTAAATCCTCATCCCCCGTGTCCACTTGGCGAGCAAAATGATTCCATTCTGCAAGCACTGTAGCACTCGGTCCTGGGCCATAAGCGCATCCGCCTTCTACACACACGCCAATCGTGGCCAACGACGAGTCTCCACCAAGCTGAATATGCCACGCAGCAAAAGATGTATTCACAGCTGTAGCATAAATCGCCGCAGCCGTATCGTTGTCCTGATTCACATTGTACGCCATGATGTTGACCCAATCCACGTATTTCAGAACTTGAACCGGGAAGCACCTCGAGTATCCTGCTGCTTATTGCGCTGTGCATAATGAAGGGTCTCCTTCATTGAAATAAGCATTATAGGTCAGCAAAGCTGACGCGTGACCTGCTGCATCTAACGCTTCTCGTAACGTCAAGTCAGTTTTCGACCAGCACGCAAGTAGTAATGCGCAGGCTAGTCGCAGCTCTAGAGGCTGTCTAAGTCTATATTGGTACAATTTTTTTGCAAGAGTTATCAAAGATTTATACAAGTTGAAAAAGTGTTCAAAAATATAATGATTATGCATCAGCTAATTTTTTTTACCTGTATCAATTTTTCTTGCGATCTCTTCTCATTCAGCAAAGCGTCTTCAAAAGCATTGATATTAGAGGGATCGAGTTGCAGGAAGCCCCGCCAAATAGCTGATGACTTCATTCTTTACGTTACGTTGTACCTACTTTATGGTACGGGGGGGGTGCACGTAGCAAAAAGGGGGTGTGCACCTAGTGGGTCCCTAATTAGTAGTCTATTTAGTCTTATGTACTATTAGCTACTATAAATGTACGCATTTCTGCTCTTATGTCCTCACATCTGTTCGTCGTCCGCTTGTGATCTAATATTAATGCGGTCTGGCGCTCCATGAGATTTCAATTAACTTCTATCAAACATTCCAAGCATATCTGCAACTGCATTCCTTGTATTCGCAATCCAGCTCTGGACTTCTCATATTCTGTTACAGCCTTGATCTGCGCCATCGTCTTCTTCCAAACAAACTCTGTGAATTGATACTTATTCCATTGTTCCTGTTGGAACACCACTAAGTTTCGGATTCTCCAAATCCATGTTATACCTATAGAGCATATTGCCCACCACAATCGTTCCACTTGTGTCATGCACTCCTTAGCTTGTGTATCACATCTTGCCAATATCCGTTTCTCGAATATCCTAGAAATTGGTGGCGCCTGTCTTTGAGCCACAAATGTCTTGAAAGATAATGCTGTGTCAAGCGATACCACCCAACCATGCCAATCACTAATAAGCCGGGCTCAAAAAGATAGTGTAACAGGGCTACTGTTACGCGGCTTACACTATAAGATTGCAGTGAGGAAGCGTGCAAAATTGTGTAGGACCAAATGTAATTTGGTCCACCTTAGTTTACCTTAGATAAACTTAGATAGAAAACTACTTAATGTATTAATTAAACTATCACTTAAGTACATATATATGTTATTATATATACCTAAGGCTGCTTGAGTGCTAGAAGGTAAGTTTAAGAGTGAATATATTTATGAATGGTTAAAGAGCTAACTAGTATAATTAGACCTAGACTAATCATAGTAACATGTAGTATAAAACTGATCTAATGATATTTTTATCATTAGATGACTTGTTAGTTTCGATTATATCAGAATCTGTTCTCAAAGGTGGATTATGACAACTTATAATCCAATATTCACATTTCAGATATTACGTCTGAAATTGAACTGTGATATTTCTACTCAAATATCACTTATGTAATGGCACCCCATTACAATGCATGTCAAAGGCGACACCTATGTCCTGGCCGTATTTGGGTCGGGGGGCCGGTCGCCTGCTAGGGCGGACGAGTCCACCTTCTCATCGACTAAAATAGATGATGAGTCCACCTTCTCATTGGCTAAAAAATCTGACCCGCCCAGCATTTCCCCTTACCTGACTTGCACCCGCAACTCATGGCAATTCACCTCCTGTACCTCGTACTGCACGGCAGGAAAGGCCGCAAAGTTCTCGATAAAGCGACTGTAGTAGTTCAGCCTGTCCAGTAGTAGCTTCAGTGACCGCGAGAAGGGCAGATTATCACAGACTTTAAATCTTTCGGATTAAGCAATCTAAACCTGGTGACCCAAAAATGTCACCTTAGGTTTTCCTCAGAAATTTTCACCACACTAATCGAAAGTTTCCACTTTTCACACGTTATCAGCAAATTTTTCACTTTTTCACACGTAATCAGTAACTGTTTCACTTTTTCACTTTGTAAATCTCAAGAAATAGCCGTCATGAGAATGTCATCAATGTAGGACCGCCGCCCCAAAACCTTCGGTTTTGGGGGGTTCGGGGTCCGGGTCACCTTCGACGAGCACATCACCGACCAGGGCAGGATCTTGGTCCACCTTGATCTTAAAGTGTCCACACAACGCGTCTAGGTATTAGCCGCTGGTAATCTGCGGAACATTTTTGGGCCAAAAGGCACCCGGTTCCACTCGAACAACCCGAAGGGCGTCACAAACGCAGCGATTTCCGTGCACGATCGGTCATGGAGACCACCCAGAATCCACTAGACATGTCCAACGAGCAATATCAAAAAAAATATCCAGATCCTCCAGCAAAACGTTTATCAACGGCATCGGGTAAACCATTGGCTTAGTCAGCCGATTCACCAGTCGGTAGTCGATGCACAACCTTATATCCACCCATTCTTCTTAATAATGATTACGATGGGCGACGCCCATGACGAGGTGGACGGCTGGGAGATCTTGGTAGCCGGCAGTTCTTTAATGAGATCAGACAGCTTTTCCCGATACTGGGGGCGTCTCTCTGGCACCTATGCGCTACCGGCTTGGCGTTTCCCACATCGATGTCACATACCGCCCCAAGGGCGGCCGGAGGCAGTGCATTTCCTGGGCCGATCAGCAGATGTTTTCTTTTCCATATGATATCCTTCAACCTGCTGATCTCCTCTGGGGTGTTCACATCTTGGTCTCCGTCTTGTAGATCGTCGATAGTAACTGCTGGTGGGCAGGAAGTCACCTCAGGTAGCACCGCCATCTGATCTTCCATGCCTTCGACGTATAGATCGCCCCCTTCCTGAATGCAGACCTGGTCTGCTTCGGTTAATTCCGAATCCATATCAGGCGAATCCCCATCGTGGATCGCTCCTGCTAATCCGGAATGCAGTCAGAAGGATTAGTAAATCCACCGCCGGCTGGCTAAAATCCGAATCCAGGTCCGCCGGATTTGTCGATCCGCCTCCGGCTATTTCCGAATCTAGGCTAGCCGGATCAGTCAATTCAGCATCATCCTGCTCATCGGGCTATCCGGCATCGGAGGTGACCGCACATATGGCTCCGACATGTCTCCTTTCCTGATCCAGCCGTTCATCCATCTTCGACAGAGTAGACAAACACAGTTCAGCGACTGGGGCAGGATCTCGGCCAGCACATTCAGCCGGATCCGGCGATGGCTGGCTCCGCGTCAATATTCTAGAAGGGGTCCTGGGTTTAGTCACCATTGGAGTCCGGTCTTTCTCCACCTGTTCCTCTTCGCTGACCAAAATTGTAGTTGCCTGAAAGGCCAGGTTTTGCCACTCGATGTAGCGTTTTGAGCCAATAGTGGCATAACCTGGCCGGCGGGGCACTTTGTCCTCGGCCAGCCACATTCCAATGATCATTTCCTCATGCAAGGTGAGGGGCCGTGCTGAGATGTTGGTCACACTTATGTAATTGAGGTGATCTTCCCCTTTAACGAACGAGGGCACCCAACACTCGCCCCTAGTCCACCATAACTTTCGCCGTATGTCGTGTGGTCGCATCGTTACTTCCACCGTCCTTCCCACTGGCATTGTTACAAACTGACCTAGCTTAAGGAACTGGACGTGGGCACCATATAGAGGCCGCCGGCCAGCCAGCTGGATCTGTACCTCATCAGGCAACGTCAATGCCCCATGAGATAAATCCAACCGTATGCCGGCTGGGACCATAAAATCCATCCCCAGAATTGCATCCTACCCGGCTAGCTTACCTACCCAGGCGGTGAAGTAGTACCCCAAAGACCCAGCCAACGTAATCTTAACTCTTGTTCTTCCTTAGTTCATGTACGAACTTTCTCCAATACCGATATACTCTAATCGGTTCGTCTCATCTATTTCACATCCCTTCTTACGAGCAAAGGTGGTGTCAACAATGGACACTTTTGGGACAGATTCAAAACGATTGGTGGCCTTCTGGTTATTAACTTTCCCATCTGCCTTGGCTTGCTAGGACCTCTTATCTGGCGAATGGTATTTCCAATAACCTCGCGATTCATCGGGTAATAAATTCAGTTCCATAACCACTTCAGACCGAGAATATTCGTCCGTTCGTATAGTGCTCACCAGGGAAGGGTCAGCCCTGCTGCCCGGGGATCGGGTGACGTAATCATCAAAACTTACATGTATTGTCGGTTACGCTTTGTTTTGCTTCTTGATTATTCTCCTTACTGACATATGCATAGATACTAACACTAGACCGCTCGGCTCGACCCAGATTCCAACCTGCGGGCGATCTAGTTTAACATCTTTTTCACACCTGGTGGCAGCATTCGAGCATGCTTGGGCGGTCATCTCCCTTCTTCATCTGGTTGTTGAACTCCTCGATGAGGCAACTCCAGCCTTGAAGACTTCTCCGCAAGTCTTGCAGATGTACAGGCAATGTTCAGCTGGATGTCCTTTCCTCTCGCACCTTGCAGGTCAGCCGCTTCCAGAAGCTTCTTTCGTTATGCTAGATAGATCCAGACTGGGCGCACTTCCCGTAGGAAAGTACGTGTCGTACAGTACCCCGTAAAGCGTTTGAGCCGACTTACACTGGCTTCAGCACACGCAGAAGCGGGTCATTGTCGGAAGGGTCGAGCCACCAATGCCGGGCATTTTTTTTTCGAATTAGAGCACCTTCGGCTACAGCTCTAGCCAGCTTGTGAACACATGGGCGACCGTGCACAGCTCGAAAGAGATGAAATACTCTTGTATTCACTTCTAAATGTAGACAGCGTAGACAGCGTCGATAAAAAGCTAGTTAAGGGGGGAACGACGGAGGGCTGTAGTTTTCCCCATTATCAGCTCGTGTTGAGCCAACCGGCGGTTGGTCAAGCGCTGTCAAACTTGTTAAATCCTTCATAATCGACGGATGTCATGGTATGCTGAAATAGCGATCCAGGAAGAAAAAAAATGAAATCCGACGCTCCTGAAGAGCTGATTCGGCATTGTGGAAAAAATCTTGAATGTCGGTGAAAGTAGCAGCTGGAAAGACAATCGTTCCGCCTTTTTCAGCAAACGGAAAATTCCAGTAAATCACCGTACCTTGCCCCATGCGGTCTGTTAGAACTACCGAGCACTCGTATTTCTTGACGACATCACAAAACGCCACCGGCTCTGTTCCTTCCTATCGCGTTTCCGTGTTTAGCCAGCACGCTCTTTAAACTCTTGGGCCTACGTCCTGTACGCTTCCACTAACATTCTGCGAGCTCGTGCTGCTGAGTGTCGCGTCCATGTCAACTTCTTGAAGTTTCGTGGCGGCATCTTGTACGAGGTTCAAGTTCATTTCGACCGTTTTTTATCTGCATTCTCGTTTAAGCTAAATTAACAATGGTAGAACAGTAAATATTCGACTAATATCAATCCAATCACTGTCCAACATGTTCTTGCTAGAATAGTGAGAGTATAAAAATATCGACCCGATGGAAATGTATGCGTCGCAGTAGATGGATCAAATCGTAGGAATGATTGGGTCTGCGGGGTCTGTAATTCCGTAATTATACCACATCGGTACGGTAGAATACGATCGTTTCTACGACAAGCTCCGACACTTTTTAAAGTCAAATGTTCCCTTTTCGGGTAATATCGGAGCCAAATGTTCCCGATATTATCCTACGACACAAATAATAAGTTTTATACAAGGACTAAAGATCGAAACATAAAAAAAGAGCACTTAGTGAGCGGAGCCCAACTGGAGCGAAGCAAAGGTCGGGGGTGGACGACCCAGACGTGCACAATCCAGAAGAGATCAGCAGGTTCAAGGATATCATACGGAAAAGGAGATATCTGCTGGTGGCCCGGGTAATGCACTACCTTGAACCGTCCCTGGAGCAGTATACGACATAACGCAAAGTCAGTAGCACAAAGGTGCCGAAACTTTGCCCCCCCACTGTCGAGAAAAGTTTTCAGAAATCATTAAAGGACTGCTGGCCACTAAGATCATCCAGTCATCCACCTCGCCATAAAAAAGAAAAGGGTGGATAGAAGGCTGTACATTGATCAACAGCATACGTTGCTAGTCAACCTGTGCGAAAAGAGTCGACCTAAACTACAGAGATACAACCGGACCGCTGGCCCTACTTATAAAGGCACTGGTTACAAGCTCAGATCCTGATGATGGCTATGAAAAGGACTTTGAAGAAGTATTTTTCCTGCACGCTCTTGGTATAATGTAGAGCGTCATTTTTGGTTTCTTTATAAATGAAGCCATTGATGCTTTTTATATTGTTCCGATAAGTTTGCTATTTTCCGAATTGGGTTGCTTACAGTTTTTCGGTACGACTTTCGATGCTTTTCGTAATTGTTTCTTCAGACCATCGTAGCGTTTTTTAGGTTTTATGCATCAGCTTCATGTGATTCCCCTCCTTCCCTTATTAACCACATCTAGATACAGACCGGGTCACCCGGCACGGAATAACCAGTACCCAATACCAACACCTTCTTCCACTTGGGCGCCTCGGGGGATTATAGGCGAATATCTCTATGGACCACCAACCCCTGATTGTGCCTGGAAGGGGTGCGGTATTTTGGGTCGACCCCCCACCAAAGGCGAATTTTTGTCGAGTCGCTGTGGTCTCTGAAGGAAAAAAGAAGACGGCTTCAGACGCGGTGAGGAATAAAAGTACATTCCTAATTGAAGCACTACATTGACTACAGTACTCTTGAGATTTCAAAATCCCCGTCTCACGTTGAAACAGCGAATTGTTCAGCATTCGCTACTGCCAACTAAGCTCTGTGTCACACGTTGTGTCACATCCTGTAATTTCGCTGCATATCATCGGATTTCCGGAGTAAGCGAAACTTAAAATATCCACGAGGTTCCTACGTCTTTCAATTCTTCCACATTGAAATCAATTTGACTAGAAGACAGATGGGGCATACGTTTTAGTTCATACATTTCATATAACATCCGACAGTAATTCAGGCGACACGGAATTGACGAATGCCACCTTCATATTCGACGCGAACCCGGTGTAATAACGTATGACCACGTTGTTGTTGGTTTTCAAGTACACCAGTATTGTACATGTTAAAACGAGTCTGACTTGGATCGGCGTGGTAATGCTGGTGGAAAGGTCTGCGGCGTGCACTGGATGATCAACGGCCAAGATTTTCTGATATCAGATATGAGTAATTTACAGCATGACCACAGCACAGGTGAATACTTTCTACGTAACTTTAATCGTGTTCTTCTTCGATTGTTTTATTCCCTCGATCTCTGCTCTCATCATCTTCGTTAAACAACCAGTAAATTATACCAAATTTATTAAAGAGAGTGGCATCTTTTACCGATTGCAATTGGACGAAAAAAATAATGGTCAAGGAATGTTGTCCAATCGCCTGATTCTACGCAGCCGTCTATCCGGCGAACGGCACAGTGTATATTACACCTTCACAACACAATTTTAAATTTAAAAAAAAAGCAAAAAAGATTTTAGGCGCGAGAAACGGCACGAAAACGTACCCATAAACGCCCCCCCAAGAAGACGTCTGGCAGCGGGGACAGCAGCTATGAGGACGAAGACAGGACCCAAAGTCGTTCGTGCGGCAGTAGCTATGATGACGAAGACAAGGGGGAGGAAGGGGTTACACCACGCACGGACCCGCAAGAAAAAGCAGAAAAATGACACGGACAGGGAAAAGCAAACACGTTTAATGTTTGTTTTACCGTTTTAAGTGCGAACAATGTTCTATTGTCTTTTTTATTGTTATTGAGTTTATTGATGTGTTACTAATATGTTTACTGTTTGTTTACCACGTCAGGTGCGAAAAAACCTATTGTATTTATTTAAATTTATTGAGTTTATTGAGGTGTTTCTAATATGTTTACTGTTTGTTTCACCACTTTGGAGCGTACCGGAATGAAAATTGTATACTAAAATTCCGTTAATAAATTGTGACCATCACTCTAATAAGTATAACATTCATTATTTGACTATAAAAATGTATTGTTTTGGATTCATCATTTATGAGCCGTAGCCCTAACAGGTCCTTGTATGTTAGCGCGTCGAACGTTGTCGAAATCGCGATTATTTACACATTCCTGGCCTTCTCTCTACTTTCTGTACAACATATCCAAACAGTAGCTGAATCGGCCTAGTAGCGGCCGAGAAATCTCATTTTTTCTATTGTTTCAAGAATTATGAGCCACAGTGTATGCGAAAACCGAACAAGAGTACACGAAGCACCGGATGTACATGAAGCATCTACTTCACCTGGAAACAGACAGCACCGCTTCGGTCGGTAACATCACCGATCGCAATTATGAGACCTGTCATTCGCCAGACGGTAGCGCCACCGACTCGAGTTATACACTCCAGAATAAATGTGACGTGTACTTCACAAAAAACTGGGACAACTGCAAGGACATGTGGTGGGCTTATACTTGCCAGAACGCTGTTACACAAGGCAACAACACCGACAACCGGCTAGAATCATCATGGAAACAACTGAAGGACGTTGTCGATTCATTATACCAGCGTCGACGATTGCATTGGATCGATAATGCATTACCAAAATGTCATGGAGAAGGACTTTAAGCAGAGAATAAACAAACTTTCCGTTGTTCGGAACTCAACATACGACGCTGAAATGTCACAATATGCTAATATAGTAAGTGAGCACGCATACGAATTGATTTACCAGGAGTACGCGTTTGCAATTTCGAGTGCGGCCAAATATGAATTTTACGAAGGAATCATGAACATCTTTTCATTAAGAGAACGATCACAAACGACGAGGCACGTGATGAACCCAACGTGGAATATAACGTGGAATATAACGTGGAGAGAACAAAATGGGAATGCTCTTGCCTGTTCATGTCAACACGACTTCTGCCATGTCGACATTTATTTTATATTCGCAAAGCTTTGGATTTCGAGCAAGTGATCCCAACTCACCTTTTACATCCACGGTGAATAATAATAATAATTATAAATATACTAATAAAAATTATTCGTTGGTACGGAGCGATCCAGCAATCGAGTATGCCTCTTCCGAAACATTT
>MIQA02014396.1:0-11269 GCA_001887855.2 Sclerospora graminicola | reverse complement strand
GTGGATGAGCAGCTATGTATGAGTGGGGTGCAGTAGAAAGTGAATTTGAAAACTTCACACTGGTGGTGTCGAGAATACCTTATGAACAAAGATTAATTAGTAATTTTCGTCACTACTGCGTCCTTTTACTTGGAGATGGGGGTCAACACATCAATTCGAGGGGGTCAGAATAATGTTTCCCAATAAAACAAACTTACATGTACCATTTCAAAAGGCAGGAGCACTCAATTCATGCACGGTGCACTCAAGCGGTCCCTTGACAGGCAAGGTAATGCTGGGTTCATAAGTAATCTTGAAGGGATCTTCAACTGTCTTGATGTCGAAGCGGCTAAAGAGCACAGCTAGGACGGTCTCCATCTGCAAAAGGGCAAAGTTCATGCCCACACACCGATGCAACCCAAGACCGAATGTAGTGAACTGGAACGGATTGATCAACTTGAGTTTACCGGAATCCACATCTATCCAACGATCGGGATTGTACTCCGCAGCATCCTCACCCCAGACGCTCTTTATGCGTGCAGCGGCGTAAATCGACATGATTACACTCGACCCAATCGGCACAAACGTGCCTTCACATAGGGTTGTGGACCGCATAGTCGTGCGGTGGGTAGCAGTCATACATAACCGCAGACTTTCCTTGACCACAGCTTTCAGGTACGGAATCTTCTCTAAGTCTTCCATTGTCGGGGCCTGTAGCCTGCCAGTCATGAGTTCTGGTAGCTTTTCACGAATCTGGGCTCGGAGCTTCGTCAGAACACGCGGATGACGATTAAGGTTTACAATGATCCATGACAGGCTAAAATTTGTAGTTTCTTTGCCAGCCAGAAGGAAGTTCATTAAAAAGTCGCGTAAGGCAGGGATGTCTGTCTTACCGGTGTGCTTCATGAATAGCGTTAGTAGATCCGTCTTTGTATTCCAGTCATCAGCAGTCTTCGTTGTCACAGACTTGAGAGCAATTTCGTTCAACAGGTCTGAAGCAACTTTGATACACGACTTGAGCATACGCTCGTCGCCAATATTTAGAAAACGTTTCAATTTCCAGAACCACATGGGGGACTGCAGGCGCGCAGCAAAGACTTCCCCGTACCCGTCAACGGCTTTAATGAATGGGTGATCCATTTCAGAGTTGATGTCTCCGTCCAAACCGTGGAGGTCGACCCCAAAACCCATTTTGGTAAGGACATCACTCGAGAATTTTCCCATAAGAGAGTTCATCGGGACCACGCGACCTTCCTTCGCACACTGCGCCAAGACATCTCGCAGTTTGAGGGACTTCTCAATGATGACAGTGTCAATGACATCGCGCAGCATCTTGAGCGAAAACATGTGATTGGCAATACGTCGTTGCTTCAGCCACTCCTCACCGTTTAGATTAGCGACACCGTCGCCGAAAATATCGTGTTGCACGTCCCTGAGGTCGTCACCGCGGCCAAAATTCTTGCTTTGCGTCTTATAGACATCTTCGCACACTTCGGGAGACGTAATTACGAGAGCTAGCGGACGACCAACGATACTGAGCACCCAAGGCTTGCCCTCGCTTATCTGACTCTGCTCAGCGAACCAATCCTGTAGACGGTCCCTTTGGAAAAACATGACGTCCAGCGTGTTGCCTAAAATCGGCAGTGTCGACTTGGGGCGGTGTAGGCCCTGGGTGTCCAGTGTCATCCCCTTCTTGGACATTGCTACCAATAATTTGTAGCATAAGTACAAACTACTTAGTGTGGAAGCAGCAAGCAACGCTTGGCGTTCGCTCACTTGGTGCTGAGCGATTCCCCACATGGCTACGACTCGTGCGATGGAAATCAAGTGCGCGCTGGTGATGAAATTTGGGAGTGAAATAAAGGATCCGATTTTTGGCGAGCGGATTACAGCGGCATCGGTGCAGGAAGTTTCTAGGCGACAACTCACTTTGGAGAGATCTGCATCTTTTCGCAGCAGAGCAGTGTTTCTGGGCCCAGAGTGGCCTCTAAAAAGTAAGGTAGTGTATCGAGAAAAGGTACATAATACCTAATCCTCCAGAATACGATAGACTAATTACCCATTATCCAAAAAACGCACACCATGTGGGTCCCCCATTTTACAAATATATAAATCTGTGTTTAAGAAGTTTAAACAGTTCATTTGTGTTGTGGTTTTATGTAGTCCATGCAATTTATTTCTGATGTAGTAAACATATATTTCGCTTTGAAAAAAACAATTCTCTTCCGAGCGAGGAAGACATGCTTTCGTAATACGACGTGCTTTTTTCATAATGAGGCGTATGTGAATACGCTGCGTCACGTGTTGTTTTTGTGGTGTCGGATGCATCCGAAAATGGGCAAAAGGTGACGTTTTAAACATTTTTACACGGGAGTTTATGGTAAAATACGACTAAGTGTGTTTACTGTGCTTTAATGACTAACAAGCTTCCAATAGTTTGAATTGATCTAGTATTTTAAAATATACTCTCACGTACCGCAACTCATGGGTAGAGACTTGATAGGCTAAAGGCGCACTGTGATCTAGGAAAGCCGTATATATGGCTATGACTGGGACGTCGTCTTTTTCAGTAAGAGTTCCGTCTAATTTATGTTTGGTTAATTCATTTTATCCATAATTTCGGGATGTAAAGTACAGGTAATAAGCGTAGTGAGATGTATACTTTTATCTAAAAGCAAATGATGCAAAAGAATGGGTGCTATATAAATTTGATGTTGGAACTGATCATATAATTAGTTGATGAAGCCCAAGACACCAAAAGAAGTAGCTTTGATAAAAATTTAACATTTCCCTGTAATCAACTCTTCCATGCGTTATTTTGTGAAGGCAAATAAGGCGCTTGCCTTTTTTAGGTCGCTCCGCACCATCATTTCAATTTATAACCTAGAGTAACACGCCCCCTTGTTAGTCATTAACCGTAACTTAGTCGTATTTATTCTCGTGTAAAAATATTTAAACAATATGTAAAACCATTTAAAACGGTTTGAGTCACCTTTTGACGATTTTTTTGTATTTGAGTCACCTTTTGGAATATTCCAAAAGGTGATACCCCATAAAAGGTACTATGTACCAGTCAAAAGTTTAGTCTGATCGGTTTGTTTTTGTGCACAGTGGTAATCTGCACCCTTAGCACATAACCAGGCCTCTGCAAGATATACATGTAGTCTTTTTTCCTAATTTCCTGAAGTTGGATTTTAGAAAATCAAAGCTCAGTAAAGTCAATCGATCAGTCACCTAACCCTAAACCAAAAACCCTTAGCCCGCTACGGCTTGCAAACAAAGCCTCCGCTTGCATTTTATGAGCAATGTTGGGTCCTAGGTTTACATCCGCGTGCTTCGCACACGGCATGTAAACATCAGGCAAACTGTGTGGTTGCCTCGTCTGTTTGAGACGAGACAACTTGTACTTCCACTTCACAAGAAACCTTTGATTGGTCGGGATTTTACTCGGTTAGGTTAAGCTTGGAGGAATCAAACTTGGTCCTTTTTGGTACAGTACGTTCTCACTTTTTCGTTTCCACTAATCTTGCACTCATCACCTGATGCATATTAGGGGAGTAAATCATCCCACCTAGAGTGTTTTTACCCATTAAGGTTATAACTTTTTGTAAAGGGAGCCACTACTGTAGGTGCACACCCCCTTTTTGATACGTGCACACCCCTGTACCATAAAGTAGGTACAGCGTACCTAAAGAATGATGAAGAAATTAATATAAAATAGGTGATGACATTCAGTTCAAAGAAATACATTCTTCTAACAAGAAACTAAAGTCTTATTTTTTCGATGGGACGCCATTCACGAGATCACTTTTGATCTGGTGCTATACTGTCAATATGATGAGCAAATGGACAGCTGGATCCGATTTCGCAAAGTAAAAGTTCTTACGTTCTGTTGGTAGTGCCCCTTGTGACAGGAAAATCATTATTCACTTCAGCTGATGCTACGTAAATCATCAACCTTCCGTGTCCATCTAGGCGAGCGAAATGATTCCATTCTGCAAGCACTGTAGCGCTCGGTCCTGGGCCATAAGTGCATCCGTTATCTACACACACACCAATCGTGGCGAACGACGAGTCTCCACCAAGCTGAATACGCCACGCGGCAAAAGATGTATTCACAGTTGTAGCATAAATCGTCGTAGCCGTACCGTTGTCCTGATTCACACTGTACGCCATGATGTTGACCCAATCCACGTATTTCAGAACTTGATCCGGGAAGCACCTCGAGTATCCTACTGCTTATTGCGCTGCGGTCTTCTTCATTGAAATAAGCATCATAGGTCAGCAAAGCTGACGCGTGACCTGCTGCATCCAACGCTTCTCGTGTAGCTTTTAACAATCCAGTGGTTCGATCAGCGCTGAATTGTACCCCAACAGTTTCGTCATCTAGATCGACACCATCAAATCCGAATTTAGTAACCAAAGTAGCTGCCGATTCTCCAAACAATGTAGCGTTTGTAATCTAGGAAAAGTTTCCGTTGTTGGTTGAGCCACCAACACTAGCCAAGGCCAAAATGTATTGCTTATGGAGTATTTCCACGAATTGAATCATGTTGTCATCAAAGGACTGAAAAGTTGGTACAATAACTCTTTCAGCAACTAATGCAAAGTCAAAGACGAGGTGAGCGACTCCATTTAGGGCGGTATCACATCCAGCAACTTCACTTTGCCATACCCCACAATCTGGGCTTTTCCATATTGAGAATAAAACTTTTAAGTCAGACGAGCTTGTCGTGTAGCTACCTATAGTTTGTAGCAACACGACAAGTTCGTCTGACTTAAAACTTTCCGGGCGATCTGAATATCTTTATTGTAACAGAAAAAATGTGTTTGTGTTCCGAATACGGACCTTTTTTAAAAAGGATTGATGATAGGATACCAAGGAATAATAAATTCTGTAACGCCGAGTCAGTTTCGACCAGACGCAAGTAGTAATGCGCAGGCTAGTTTCAGCTCTAGAGGCTGCCTAAATCTATATTAGTACAATTGTATTGCCAGAGTTAGCAAAGATTTACTTATACAAGTTGAAAAGTGTTCAAAAAACACGTTGAAAGCCTTCTGTTAATGATTCGACAGGATTTATATACATCACTACATATGTTGAAGGATGGAATATCAACCTGAGGATGGCAAAATGTATCATGAGCTCGTTAAGTCTGGGTTCCAAATTTTAACTCAAAATGTCCGGGGGGAATAAAAAAGATGATATTTCACACTGGTTGAGGGCCTGGAGAGATAGAGCTCAAAAACATATCCCTCAGTTCATTTTATTACAAGAAACACATGTTACAGACTTGGAAATTGCTAAAGAGATAACACAACATTGGAAGCACCTATGGGGGCAGAATGGCTCTTGTTGGCCCTCTGCATTCTGGAGTATTGGTAAGCATAAAAAGGGTGGGGTACTTGTCTATCCCGAAATGGTTGACGAAGTGACCCCTAGGCGAGATATTAAATGGACGACTCGTTTTATAGCTTTAAAGTGGAAAGGGTTTTTATTGATTAGTATTTACGCACACTCTGGAGACGCGATACTTAGAGAGAAATTTTCGTGGAACTATCAAAATTATTAAAAGATGTGAGGACATCTATTATATTGGCAGGGGACTTCAACTGTGTGGAGTCACCCGTGCTCGATCGACAAATCAGAAAGTATGATATTAATTAATTTGGTCAGTAAGTATCGCTTATTGGATTCTGGAATGTTAAGCACTTCAGCCCTACACGAGGAGTGACTGGAGGCACTTGAACATTTCACCTACTGGAGGGGCGGACAGGCGAGCCGGATAGACCGTGTATAAATATCAAATTCTATTTCGTCCTGGTTTCGTGACATTAAGGTAGGATTTTACTCAGACCATGAGCGGGTACTATTAACGCTACGAGATCCTAGGGTATTCCCGAATACACTCATTAAGAAGAGTAGGACACCGGGGTCCTCGTTTTATGGGTACAAAGTACGTAACATTGCACAACCATTTCTAAAAATTATCACCCAATTACTGGACAACTTTCGTCGACGTAAGATTACCTGGAATGGCTGGGTGGCTGGCTGTCAAGATGCCTTATTCCAATCAGCTCGTAAAGCTGTACAACGCCGACGGCGCAGGGCACGTACTTTACAACGACATCTTACTGCGCACGCCCGACTCAGAAAACAGAGGATGCAAGCGATACAGTTAGATCAGATCAAAAACCATCTAGCAAAGCGAGGTGACGTTCTACATAGATCGGTACAAGATATCCGTTGGTTATTTCGCAGAACGGCAGTAAAGGATTAGATAGGAGGAAAGCTGCTGGACAAGATGGTATCAGCAATGACTTCTACAAAGACTTTCAAGACGTTTTGATAGATCTTCTGACCGAATTATTTAATCGGATTTTACAAGGTGAATCACCTCCACCATCATTCCTTCGGGCGCTGGTGATACCTCTGCAAAAGAAAGCTGGTTGATCTGATGCTTTGGACTATCGTCCTATCTCTTTGTTGCCGACTAGTTACAAGATTCTGGCTAAAATATTGGCGACGCGATTACAAATATATTTCTGGGAAGATTGATAGGTGGGACGCAGCAAGGTTTTGTATTGGGCCGAAAAATGGACAAAGCAGTCACGATTATGATGACAACACTTAAGAACAATTCTCACATTCGGACCGGTGAAATTGAGGAAGGGGAAGGTATCTTATTTCTTGATTTCACTAAGGCATATGATGCCTTAGATCGAGATTACCTATTTGCTACTCTTAGCCTGTAACAGGGCTTCTGTTACGCGGCTTACACTGTTAGTTTGCAATGAGGAAGCGTGCAAATTGTGTAGGACCAAATGTAATTTGGTCCTATTTAGTTTACTTTAAATAAACCCAGATAAGAAAATAATCAATGTATTAATTATAATCGATTAAGTATATTTATATAATGATATATATATATACTTAGGGACGTGAGTGCTAGAAGGTAAGTTTAAGAGTGAATATATTTATGAGTGGTTAAGAGCTAACTAGTATAATTAGACCTAGACTAATCATAGTAACATGTAGTATAAAACTGATCTAATGATATTTTTATCATTAGATGACTTGTCAGATTCAATTATATCAGAATCTGTTCTCAAAGGTGGATTATGACAACTTATAATCCAATGTTCACAATTTCATGTATTACGACTGAAATTGAACTGTGATATTTCTATTCAAATATCACTTATGTAATGGTACCCCATTACATCACCCCCCACTCAAGCTGGTTGGCCAATAATATATCGTAATATTGGCCAATCGAGTGGTGGCACTTGTTGGTCATAACGATATTCAGTTATAACTCATCTTGACCAAAAGTAATCTGATGGTCAGCAAACGCAGCGGCGCTCCTACGAGCACTGCCGATGCATCGAAAACGGACATCACTTCTGCATCGCATGCGGAAGTGTCGTCGGATGCCGACGCTTCGAACGTAGTTTCGAGGCGCAAGGCAACTTCACAAGATCGCTTGTCTCTCGTGGCAGACGCTGTGGAAGCAGTGTCTAAGCGAGGGCGGGGAGACGTCGCGAATGCAGCGTCTTCCGCGTCTCCACCTGCCGCAAGGCGGGTGTCAAAGAAGAAGTTTAACGACCTCTTCGGGGAGTCATCCGACTCCGAGTATGGGGGCAAGGACGATAATGTCCCTGTCAGCTACTCTAGTGGGGTTAAGACCACCAGGATCGCTTCGCCGTTAAGTGATGGCGAAGTGGCTTCTGACGCCGTCGATTACGACAGCGATAATTCGATGAGGCGGTGGCATGAGGAGCGTAGGGCTCCTCCTGGACCTCGTCATTCGCCAGGTCGTAGCGAAGACGACTTTGAGACGGTAGGTGGTGCCCCACCCACCAAGAAACATCGTGCGGAAGCGGCTTACACTGCTTCCGATTCATTGTGTCGTGTAGAACGTTATGTTCCGTACGAAGTGGGGTTTTGGACCCCCGCATGGGCTCTTGCCTATGATAGTGGTGGGCATATGAAACGTGACTGTCAATACCCACTGTTTGACATTAATGCCCTTGACGATTGCGAGGACCTTCGCAATCGTCGTTTCGATCGTAGTACTGACGATAGACGTCGGTACTTTATCGACCTTTTCTACCAGGCTCGTCACTATACGAACCGGAAAGGGTCGAAAAATAGTAAGGATGACAAAGACGCCCTTACTCAGAGTTGGAATGCCTTTGTTGAGAATTACAACAAGAATCCCGACAGGTACGTGAAGAAGGTTCACGCAAACCGCGAGCGCTTTTTAAAGTACTCGGTAACAGGTAAAATGGAGTATGTCCATTTCACTTGTATTAAAGAGGGTTTCTCTTGTGGGGTTCCTTCGAGCATGAAATGCCCGTGTTGTCCCCCTGGAGCTCCTCGTCTGACTGAAAAGGATCTTAGAGGGTACCGAGGCTTCTCAGTACCCGCTGAAGTTAAGTGCTATGTCGATGCTCTCAAGGCATCGGAAGCTTCGCAGGCATCAGCACCTAACGTGGGCGTGCCGCCCTCATCAACACTTAGTGTTGACGCTTCTTTTGAGTTCGAGGAGAAGTATCCTTCTCGAACTCACGCAGGAGGTCAGGGGCATCCGCCCTCAACACCTCGATCGGTTCCCAAGAGTCAAACTCTTGGGAATATCCCAACCAACGCACCAAGTACTCGGTACGCTGCCCCTTCTTATAGGGAACCGAGCGCTTCGAAAGCAAGCGCTCGAGAATGTAGCGCTTGTTCCCCTGACTGTCAATCAGGGGCGGCGGGGGTTGATAGTTCCCTCGGCGCTGTCGTTGCGGCGCATGGCCATCAGGTCCGCATCCTTGAGAAGCGCTGTGACTCCTTGAGGGAGGACATGTGCCATTCGATGAAAACGTATCGTTATCATCGTGACGAGATTCGTGAGATTCTCGATGCGCAGGTTGTGCTGCAGAAGAAGAGTGATCTTCTGATGCTTGACGTTGATCGTCTGAAGTCGGAGGTGGAAACTCTCCAAGCTCTCCAGGCTTCCCACCAGCGGTTGGAAACCGACTACAAGTCTCTCTTGGGAGACTTGAAGAAGCACGGCATTCGCCGTGGCGATGCGTCTCGTCCGAAGACGTAGACGATCGGTATGGTTTGAGTCTCCCAACGTAAAACGTTGGGTGGAGGCGCATGGCCGCGGGAATGTCTAAGGTATAGGCATTCCCTTTAACACCTTGGACCTTAAAGGGCCCAATGAATTTAGGGAGCAACTTCCGTGTAGGGAAGTTGCTTATTGCATGTGTAGGTAGATTAGTTGTAGATAACATAACTAATTCACCTTTTTCAAAAGAATTTGTGTTCTTCCGTCCATTTTTGTCTGCATTCTGCTTCTGCTTATCAAAAGCGGAAGCAAGCGCGTCTTTCACATAGCGTATTACAGCTTGACGTTGTAATACGAATTCATCTACTGCTTTGTTGGCAGTGGATGGGCTGTTTTCAGTGTCAGCAGCCATTGCCGCCGACACATATTCCGCATAAGCGGTTTCGGTTTCCGAAATTGCTTTTGTTTCTTCTGTGGTAACAGTAGAAAACTCTAGTTTTTCTTCACAAGTTGCAGCTGCAGCTTGTGCATCGACTCGCTTAGAATTTGAGCGGGTCCCTCCCCCACTTAGATTTGGCGTACCGCCAAGTAAAGCCGGGGTTCGTGGATGCCGTAAGGCATTCACGTAAAACGGTGTGTGCTTGGTAGAAGCATGCACCGAGTTGTTTATAGCAAACTCAGTGAGTGGTAAGTAATCACTCCACTGCTCGAAGGCATGTGCGTAAGAACGCAGCATGTCGCCGAGAACGCGGTTAACGCGCTCAGTCTGCCCATCCGTTTCCGGATGGTCCGCGGTTGACATCTTCAACTGCGTGCCCAGTAATGAGAACGTTTCTTGCCAGAAACGCCCTGTAAATCTTGGATCACGATCCGAGACTATGTTTTCCGGCATTCCGTGTAAACGGAATACCGTGTCAACGAATATCCGCGCCGTTTGCGCAGCGGTGACATTCGCTGACACTGCAGCAAGATGAACCATCTTACTGAAACGGTCTACAAAGACCACAATGCCTGTTTTCCGACTGTGATCAGCCGGAAGACCAAAGATAAAATCCATAGAAATGGACTTCCAACACTCTGTCGGAACCGGCAGAGATTGGAGGGGAGCCTGCGCGGACTGTGCGGGCTTGACGCGCTGGCAAATCTCGCAAGCGCGGACATACTTACGTACCCATTTGTATTGGTTACGCCAGTAGAAATCGCGTGCGAGAGAAGCATACGTCTTCTCTCGACCCTGATGCCCCGAAATCGGTGCATCATGGTACTCAAACAAAAGTTGATGTTTGAGATCATCGTCGTTTGGAACGACAATGCGGTTTACATCATCTTGGTCTGTGCTGTAAAGCAACAGACCATCGTGCAATTGATAACGATGCACGCATGCGCGAAGGAACTCAGGAAGTTCCTTGCGTTTCCGATCTGATTGATCACTCAAGTAATCGATCAGTAGGCGAGTTTCCTCGTCGTTCTCGTACGCTTGACGTATTTGTCGCACAAGCGGCGAAGACAGATCGGTGCAACGTATCGCGTTTGCACTGATTGCTTCGGTTACGGACGGTTTCGTCTCGTAATCGGGGCGTCGTGATAGCGCATCCGCTACCACGTTCAGCTTTCCCGGTTTATACTCAACCGTGAAGTTGTATTCTGCAAAGAATGACAGCCAACGTGCCATTCTTTGGGAGATGTGCGGCGAATTCACGGCCGTGCGTAGCGACGCATGGTCCGTGTAAACCACGAAGGGTCTATCTCCTAAGAGATAGATCCTAAACTTCGCCAGTGCATACTTCATGGCAAGGAGTTCCTTGTCATGCACCGGATAGTTGCGTTCGGCTGGACGCAGCTGACGCGATTGGTAATAAATCACGCGATCACGATCATCGTGATCACGCTGCATCAAGGCGCAGCCGATAGCGAAATCGCTCGCGTCGCAAACGACGTGGAACGGTCGCTCGTTGTCGGCGATTGCCAAAACGGGAGCCTCAGTCAAGCTACGCTTGACTGCATCAAACGCATCTTGGCACTGGGTATTCCAGCGCCAATCGATATCTTTCTTCAATAATTGAGAAAGAGGTCGGATCAGACCGGCATAGTTGCACGAATATTTGTGCAAGTATGTCGCCAGTCCGAGGAACTTTCGAAGTTCCTTGACGTTAGTTGGTGGAGGCCATTCAACGATCACCCTGATCTTTTCTGGATCGGGGCGTACCCCATTCTTGCCTACAAAGCAG
>MIQA02014388.1:0-10229 GCA_001887855.2 Sclerospora graminicola | reverse complement strand
GAGTCTACACAAGCGGTGGAGCATGTGGTTTAATTCGATAATACGCGCAAAACCTTACCAACTCTTGCTAATTTTTATATAAAATTTTATATAAAAAACAGGTGTTGCATGGCTGTCGTCAGCTCGTGTTGTGAAATGTTTGGTTAAATCCTTTAACGAGCGCAACCCCTATTGTTAGTTGCTAATTTATTAAAATAAAATAAAAGAACTTTAACAAAAAGATTAATGATAGGTTAATGGAAGATGGGGATGACGTCAAGTCTTTATGGCCCTTATGAGTTGGGCTACACACGTGCTACAATGATAATCACAATGAGAAGCAATAATGTTAAGTTGGAGCAAATCTTTAAAAATTATCTTAGTTCGGATTAAGGGCTGAAACTCGCCCTTATGAAGTTGGAATCGCTAGTAATCGCAAAACAGCATGTTGCGGTGAATATGTTACTGGACTTTGTACACACCGCCCGTCACATCAGGGAAGTTAATTATTTTTAAAATGATTTTAATGTATTTAATAATTTTAAATAACTATTTAATTAAAATAATTTATAATTTAATTTAAATAAATTAAAATACTTAGAAAGTAATTAGTAACTTTGATGAAGTCGTAACAAGGTAGTCGTAGGGGAACCTGTGTCTGGAAGAGATCTTTAAACATTCTTAAATTAACTTTAAGATCTGGGGAAAATAGTTTAATTGGTAAAATCATAGTCTCCAAAATTATTGTTATGGGTTCAAGTCCCATTTTTCCTGTTTTTATTTATAAATATTATAAATCAAAAAAATTTTATAAAATCTGAAATTAATTAAATTCAAGTTATAAAAATAAAATTTTATTTAAAATACTTTTCAACCAAAGGGAATTTCAATTTAGATTTATAATATTTATAAATAAAAATAGTTTTAAAATAAAACTTTTCTAAAATTGTATAGTATTTAAGAGAAAAAAATTAAATATTACTAATTTATTTAATTTTAAATTAATTAATTTTGTATATATTAAAAACTAAAATAACAAACTTTTAAAAATTTTATGATAATAAAAAATTATATTATATTTCAAAATACATTAATGGATTATGCTGAACCCTGGCAAGCAGGTTTTCAAGATCCAGCAACACCGGTTATGGAAGGTATTATAAATTTTCACCATGATTTAATGTTTTTTTTAATTATTATTACAGTATTTGTTTGTTGGTTATTATTTAAAGTTATTATTCTTTTTAATGAAAAAAAAAATAAAATCCCCTCAACTATTGTACATGGTGCTACGATTGAAATTATTTGGACTTCTATTCCTGCTCTAATTTTATTAATTATAGCTATCCCCTCGTTTGCATTATTATATTCAATGGATGAGGTAATTGACCCCATTATAACGTTAAAAGTAATTGGAAATCAATGGTATTGGAGTTATGAATATTCAGATAATCTTGAATTTTCGGATGAACCTTTAATTTTTGATAGTTATATGATACAAGAAGATGATTTAGCTATAGGTCAATTTCGTATTTTAGAGGTAGATAATCGAGTAGTAGTTCCAACTAATAGTCATATTCGAATATTAATTACTTCTTCTGATGTTTTACATTCATGGGCTATCCCTTCATTAGGTATTAAATTAGATGCATGTCCAGGTCGTTTAAATCAAACATCAATGTTTATTAAAAGAGAAGGTGTTTTTTATGGTCAATGTAGTGAAATTTGTGGTGTAAATCATGGATTTATGCCTATTGTTGTTGAAGCTGTTTCATTAGTGGATTATTTAAGTTGGTTAAAAAATAAAATTAATTTTAATATTTAATTAAAAATTTCTATGTTATTTAAAATCATAAGTATAATTTTTTTAATTTTATTAATATTTACTGACATTAAACAAATAATTAATAAAATTAAAAAATTTTTTTATTAAAAATAATAAAGATTAAAAACCAACGTTTTTTACTCTAAAAATAAAAATATAATTTTACATTTAATTAAAAAATTTTAAAATATATAAATGAATTTTCAAAATATTGAACAATGGTCTACTCGATGGCTTTTTTCAACAAATCATAAAGATATAGGAACTTTATATTTAATTTTTAGTGCTTTTGCAGGTATTATAGGTACTACATTATCTCTTTTAATTAGAATGGAATTAGCTCAACCAGGTAATCAAATTTTTATGGGAAATCATCAATTATATAATGTTGTAGTTACTGCTCATGCATTTATTATGGTTTTTTTTTTAGTAATGCCTGCTTTAATTGGTGGTTTTGGTAATTGGTTTGTTCCTTTATTAATTGGTGCACCTGATATGGCTTTTCCCCGTATGAATAATATAAGTTTTTGGTTATTACCTCCAGCCTTATTATTATTAGTTTCATCAGCTCTTGTTGAATCTGGTGCTGGTACAGGTTGGACGGTTTATCCACCACTATCAAGTGTTCAAGCACATTCAGGGCCTTCTGTTGATTTAGCTATTTTTAGTTTACATTTATCAGGGATTTCATCATTATTAGGAGCAATTAATTTTATTTCAACTATTTATAATATGCGATCGCCTGGTTTAAGTTTTCATAGATTACCTTTATTTGTTTGGTCTATTCTTATTACAGCTTTTCTTTTATTATTAACTTTACCTGTTTTAGCTGGTGCTATTACGATGTTATTAACGGATAGAAATTTAAATACCTCGTTTTATGATCCTTCTGGTGGTGGTGATCCTGTATTATATCAACATTTATTTTGGTTTTTCGGTCATCCAGAGGTTTATGTTTTAATTTTACCCGCTTTTGGTATTATTAGTCAAGTTTCTGCTTTTTTTGCTAGAAAAAATGTTTTTGGTTATTTAGGTATGGTTTATGCAATGTTATCTATAGGTTTATTAGGTTCAATTGTTTGGGCACATCATATGTTTACTGTTGGATTAGATGTTGATACTAGGGCTTATTTTTCAGCTGCTACCATGATAATTGCAGTACCTACAGGTATTAAAATTTTTAGTTGGTTAGCTACTTTGTGGGGTGGTTCTTTAAAATTTGAAACACCTTTATTATTTACTTTAGGATTTATTTTATTATTTGTTATGGGTGGAGTAACTGGTGTTGTTATGTCTAATTCAGGTTTAGATATTGCTTTACATGATACTTATTATATTGTAGGACATTTCCATTATGTATTATCTATGGGTGCTGTTTTTGGTATTTTTACAGGATTTTATTTTTGGATTGGAAAAATTTCTGGTCGTAAATATCCAGAAGTTTTAGGTCAAATCCATTTTTGGTTATTTTTTATTGGTGTAAACATTACTTTTTTTCCAATGCATTTTTTAGGGTTAGCTGGAATGCCTAGAAGAATTCCAGATTTTCCTGATGCTATGAGTGGTTGGAATGCTGTTAGCAGTTTTGGATCTTACATTTCATTTTTTTCAGCTTTATTTTTTTTTTACATTGTTTATGTAACTTTAATTTATGGTGATAAAATTGATAACTAATAAATCAAATATAAAAATATAAAATAAAAATATATTTTTATTTCAATAATACAAATCATTATGTTGTTAATACTTATAAATTTATTTAAAATAATAATATATAAAATTCAAAAATTTTCAAAAACAGAAAAATATAAATATTTAAGTTATAAAATAAAATATTATATGAAAATTATGGCTGCTATATATCTATCTATTAGATTTTTGCCTTTTTTCGTCGATTTATATCTCTTTTTTGTCGATTTATATATTTTTTCTCAGTCGTTCGAAGAAATTATCATTTATATTGAGGATCTTGAAGATTTTATTTTATTCTTTGTGTGTATCTATATTTTACGCAAAAAAATTTAAATTAAAAACATCTTTTTAACATATTTTAAATTAAATTAAATTTCTCTTTGAAAAATTTAATTTTATAACAAGTAAAATAAAAATTATTAAAAAATCAATGGTTTAAGGGATTAAACAAAATCTTATTAGTATACTTTTGTTATACATTTCAAAATTTATTACAATATATGTTATTATTATAATATATATTTTTTCAAAAATATGATTATTTTAAAAATAATTCAATCAATAATTCTTATATTCAAAATTTATCGATATTTAAAAAAAAAAAAACTTATTATCTATTTACTTATTTTGTATGTATTTTTTTCTACCCTTTGACTTAACCTTCTTAGATGATGAAGATAATATTGATCAAGATGAAATAGAAAAAAAAAAGAAATCCATAGAACAACATCAAATCTTTTTTACTATACTTTTTGTGGGGTTTGTAATAGGTGTCTTATTGGTTATTTTTGGGGGGGAAGACGGAGCCGATAAGGGGTTTGGTTATAAATTAGATATACCCAAAGAACTTTATCCGATTCAACCTAAACCAAAACCACAATTTGAGACACCTACAATTATAAAAACAGGATGCCCCCAAAATATGGGGCGGTATTTTGATTTGATAGATGTTAAGACAATGAAAAAAATACCAATTGAAAAGGTAACGGAGGAGATGATCGATGAAGACATTGCGTTTAATAAAGGTTTACGTTAAAGTAAATTTTTTTTTCTATCATTTTATATGGTATATAAATAGAAATCTATCAATTTATATGGTCTATAAATAGAAATCTATCAATTTATATGGTATATAAATAGAAATCTATCAATTTATATGGTATATAAATAGAAATCTATCTATTTATATGGTATATAAATAGAAATCTATCAATTTATATGGTATATAAATAGAAATCTATCTATTTATATGGTATATAAATAGAAATCTATTTATTTATATGTATATTAAATAGCAAATCTATTCCTATTTTATATGGGTATATAAATAGAAATTCTATTTATTATATATGTATAAAATAGAAATCTAATCAATTTATATGGTATAAATAGAAAATCGATCAATTTATATGTATAAAATAGAAAATCTATCTATTTATATGTATACTTAAATAGAAATCTATCAATTTTATATGGTATTAAATAAAATCATCAATTTATATGGTATATAAATAGAAATCTATTCTTTTATATGTATATAAATAGAAATCTATCAATTTATAGGGTATATAAAATAGAAATCTATCAATTTATATGGTAATAAATAGAAATTCTATCCCTATTTATATGGTAATACAATAGAAATCTATCAATTTATATGGTCTATAAAAGAAAATCTATCATTTATATGCGTATATAAATAGAAATCTATCAATTTAATATGGTATATAAATAGAAATCTATCTATTTATATGGTATATAAATAGAAATCTATTTATTTATATGGTATATAAATAGAAATCTATCTATTTATATGGTATATAAATAGAAATCTATCAATTTATATGGTATATAAATAGAAATCTATCAATTTATATGGTATATAAATAGAAATCTATCAATTTATATGGTATATAAATAGAAATCTATTTATTTATATGGTATATAAATAGAAATCTATCAATTTATATGGTATATAAATAGAAATCTATCTATTTATATGGTATATAAATAGAAATCTATCTATTTATATGGTATATAAATAGAAATCTATCATTTTAAATAAATTATGATAGAAAAAAATTTTAAAAAATTTAATTTATTTATTGGGTTATGCTGATGAATTAGAAACTTTTCAAGAAAACCAAAAAAATATTTTACATACCTTACAAGAAATAAAATCAATTCAACTCGAAATTAAACAAAAGATGATCGTTCAGGATAAATATTTTTTGGAAAATCATTCTAATACTTATTTAGCTTGGGGCTTTATTAATAGTTGGAATAATTACAATCTACTTTTTCTTTGGCCTTGGAGGCGTAGGGTCAGCCGATGTCATTAATAAAAATATATCAGAAATGGGCGAAACTTACCGAATATACTGGTATTACAGTCAGTCTTGTTGACAGTGTGCAAACCAATCAACAAATATTTACGGATACTTTAGATATACGGGATGAGATTTTTGAACGTATTTTTGAGGAGCTTAACCATTTACATAAACTATTTCGAGTAGTTTGCGACATTCGAGCAGGTAGAAGTACTACTCCAGGGTTGTATGATAGTGTAAATCCACAAACTACGGAATCATCCGCCGAACATTAACTTTAGACCTTAGTTGTATCATAACTATCCGCATAGTTATTTTTTACTTTAAAAGATGAATAATAGATATTCATCTTTTATGCCATTTCGAAAAACCAAAACCTTTTTAACCTTTTCTTTCTTTTTTCAATTATTATAAATTCTACTTCTTTCCACTTTTCATTCTTTTATTAGCCCCTTTTCTTTTCTATTTGGATCACTGGATCGATTTTTTCCATACTAACGAATTATAAGATTTACAAATTGAAATCAAATAGTTTAATAATGGTGTTCGGGTGCATTTTTTATTCAATTTTCTATTTTTTTAGCTTTATTTTCTGATAATTGGATCAAAATCTTCAATTAAAAATACATTTTGTTCTATTTTTTTTTTGACTCTTTTTGAATATTATATTCATTGAATTCTGTTAAATTTTTCATAATTGTTCCACCACGTGTTGCTTGTAAACCTTTTTCTGAACATTTATGAAATAAATGTTCTATTGATGTTAATAATTTTCCACTTTTATAGGTAACTTCATATTTGTTATAAAATTTCCATCTTTTATTATATATTCAATTAATAAATTTTTTTTCTTTCCTATTTAATAATTTCCATGATATATTTGATTCTCTAATTCTAAATTCAAATAATTTACATTCATAGAAGTCTTTAATTCAAAAAAATAATGTATATGAATTCCTTCATCTTCATGTTTTTCTTCACCTATTAAATAATGTTCATTTAATTGAAATAATACCTCTTCTTTTAAAAATTCTATATTTTTATCGAATTGAGGATATATTAAAAAATTTTTCCTCTTAATTTAATTTTTTTTTATTTTTTAATTTCATAATTATTATTTTTTAGCCAATTCTTCTAGTTGTTTACGTAATTCATGAACTTCATCAACAAAACTTTCTTTAGGGGACGTTTCTAAAATTAGTTTTCTAATAGCAGGATTCTCTAAATCACTAATAGTATCTTCAAAAAATTGATCCAGCATTTTCTTTTCTGATTCCTCTGATAGACTATATATACTATTATCATCTGATTGACTATTATTATCTGATTGACTATCATTATCTATAAAAGGGGGGTTATCACCGTTATAAAAATAAACAATTAAAATAAATAATAATAATATACAAGAAGCTCCAATTAAATATTTATATAAATCCTTATTATTTGATGTTTGTTCTATGGATTTCTTTTTTTTTTCTATTTCATCTTGATCAATATTATCTTCATCATCTAAGAAGGTTAAGTCAAAGGGTAGAAAAAAATACATACAAAATAAGTAAATAGATAATAAGTTTTTTTTTTTTAAATATCGATAAATTTTGAATATAAGAATTATTGATTGAATTATTTTTAAAATAATCATATTTTTGAAAAAATATATATTATAATAATAACATATATTGTAATAAATTTTGAAATGTATAACAAAAGTATACTAATAAGATTTTGTTTAATCCCTTAAACCATTGATTTTTTAATAATTTTTATTTTACTTGTTATAAAATTAAATTTTTCAAAGAGAAATTTAATTTAATTTAAAATATGTTAAAAAGATGTTTTTAATTTAAATTTTTTTGCGTAAAATATAGATACACACAAAGAATAAAATAAAATCTTCAAGATCCTCAATATAAATGATAATTTCTTCGAACGACTGAGAAAAAATATATAAATCGACAAAAAAGAGATATAAATCGACGAAAAAAGGCAAAAATCTAATAGATAGATATATAGCAGCCATAATTTTCATATAATATTTTATTTTATAACTTAAATATTTATATTTTTCTGTTTTTGAAAATTTTTGAATTTTATATATTATTATTTTAAATAAATTTATAAGTATTAACAACATAATGATTTGTATTATTGAAATAAAAATATATTTTTATTTTATATTTTTATTATAACGAATTAAATAAATTTCAAATCTACCTAAAAAAGGTATAATTACAATAAAAAAAAAGAAATAATAAATCATACTTATGACACCAATTTCAGTAAAAGGGAATTCAACAGGACATTGCCCTACCCAACCTAATAAAAAAAAAGCTATAACTAATAACCAATAACAAATTTTAAAAATAGGTCTAAAAGTTGTACTTCTAATTTCTGATGAATTTGTGAAAGGAATTGTTAATAAAATAAGTAAAGAACCAAACATAGCAATTACACCTCCAATTTTGTTAGGGATAGATCGTAAAATTGCATAAAAAGGTAAAAAATACCATTCAGGAACAATATGTAAAGGGGTTTTCATTGGATTTGCTTCAATATAATTATCTGGATGACCTAAAGTATTGGGATAATAAAAAACAAAAATAAAAAATATTAAAAATAATACGATTAAACCAAATAGATCTTTTGTATAAAAATACGGATAAAATGAAATATTTTCAGTTTTTAAAATAATACCTAATGGATTATTTGAACCAACTTCATGTAATAAAATTAAATGAATTAAAACAGCACCAATAATTAAAAAAGGAAAAGTAAAATGTAAACTAAAAAAACGATTTAATGTGGGATTATCAACAGCAAATCCGCCCCATAACCAATCAACAATATTTTTACCTATTAAAGGTATTGCTGAAAATAAATTCGTAATAACAGTTGCACCCCAAAAACTCATTTGACCCCAAGGTAAAACATAACCCATAAATGCAGTTGCCATCATTAAAATAAAAATAATAACACCCGAACACCACAAAGCTTCTCGCGGTGTAATATACGAACCGTAATATAAACCTCTAAAAATATGTATATAAACAACAATAAAAAAAAAAGAAGCACCATTGGCATGAGTATATCGAATTAACCAACCATAATTAACATCTCTCATAATGTGTTCAATACTGTTAAAAGCTAAATCAATATGTGGTGTGTAATGCATTGCTAAAAAAATACCAGTTAAAATTTGTACAACTAACATAATACCTGCTAATGAACCAAATCCATAAAAATAATTTAAATTAACTGGTGTAGGATAATCAATTAAATGATTATTAATAACTGTAAATAACGATTTTTTATTCCATCTCATAAATCTGAAATAAAATTTAACCTAAAAACAAAAATAATTAAAAAGTATTAAATATTGATTTTTTTATCCCATGGGTTAGTAAATTCAAATAATCTATATTGTTGAGATAAATTAATCGGTTCATAAACTACTCTTTTTTTTAATTCATTATAAAAAACTTCTAAAAAACCACTTAAAGGAAAATCTTTTCGTAAAGGATATCCTTCAAAACCATAATCAGTTAAAATTCTCCGCAAATCTGGATGATTGACAAAAAAAATACCAAACATATCCCAAATTTCTCTTTCACACCAATTAGCAGATTTATATATTGTTATAATTGAATCGATTGGTTGTAGTTCGTTAGTTAGAATTTTAATTTTTAAACGACTATTAAAACGAATACTTAACAAGTTATAAACAAGTTCAAAACGTTTTTCTTTATTAATATAATCTACAGCACAAATTTCCGATAATATTTTAAATTGACTATTGGTATGATTTTTAAAAAAAAATAAGATCGGAATTAATTTATTAGTAGAAATATTTATACATAATTCGTTTTTATATATTGTATAATTTATTATAGGTAAAATTTGTAATAAATATTGACTAAAATTGTTTAATATTTTCATAAGAAATAAATATAAATATTTATTGATCATAAATATTCTATATATTATTCTCTACATTTATTTTTAAATATAAAGAATAGCATATAATAAAATAAATTTATTATATTTTATAAAATGTAAGATAAATTAAAAAGCAAATAAAATCAAAAATGCCATCATTAAACAGAATAAAGCGATTGCTTCAGTTAATGCAAAACCTAAAATAGCGGTTCTCATTAATTCTTGTTGTAAAGAAGGATTTCTTGAAATACCTATAATTAAAGAACCAAAAACATTACCAATACCAATACCGGCACCGATTAATCCCAAGGTGGCTAATCCTGCACCTAAAAATTTAGAAGCTTGTAATAACATAAATGTATTATCAATTTTTTTTTATTTAAAATATCTTAAATAATAGATTTTATAAAATATTTTATTTTTATAAAGTATTATAAATAATTTTTAAAATAATTTGATAAAAATTG
>MIQA02014385.1:10577-33938 GCA_001887855.2 Sclerospora graminicola | reverse complement strand
AGGTTCAGGCTTTCTCTTCCTGTTCTGCGACTCGGTCTTTGGGTCGATCTGCTGGATCCCTTTCGGGCCCAACGTCATACGTGTGATCCCAACCGAGGAGTCGGTGGATGCCGCTCCAGATTGTGATGACGATTGATAAATCGACTCGATATCCATAGGATACTCCACCAACTGTGATCGGTGAGAAGGATCCGCGATCGGCGACTGAACCACTGGGTTCGTCCCTAGTAACGAGGCAAGATGATCATACAGGGTGATCATAGATTCTCTGATCGTCTCTTGATCCAGATCGAATAGCATGTTCGCGTCGAAAGCACCAGTAGTGAAGCAACCTCGTCGATCTGCGCCAAGAGGTTCCTGATCAGATCAAGTTGACTGCCTGTGATCACCGGCCGGGTCGCTCGACCTTCAAGCTTCCCGATGATCTTAGGCTTGATGATCTTCATCACTGGGTTGGTAACCAGGAACTTGTGAAACTCCCGAAGATAGAACAGTCGTTCCACATCTTGGACAGTGGTCTTCTCGGCTGGTTCGATCTTCTCTTCGTCTCCCTCGAAGATCTTCGGTTTAGGTTTCACATATTTTTTAGGTGGATCGCAATGATCCGCCCCCATATTTTTCTGTCTTTTTCCATTTTCTTCTTATGCATAGGATCAAGGTTAACACCTCGATCCTTTCCTGGGTTATAGTCAACTTTACTATAACCCAGATTGGCCCCGATCGGGGCCATGTGGGGAGTTATTTCATCTTTAATCTCGACCTGACACTCCACCAGACCAGGTCGATCATCGCTTCCTTTAGAAATGGACAGCATCGGAGGCGATACGCCTTCCTCCAATACACCCGAAAAGGTTTCCTCCACTTTGATTTTCACATCTTTTTCATCATCAAAGGAAACACGGTGATATCCTGAGTCACCAAGTGATCCGGGCACGCGCACCATTGTGGTGGAGCCGATTTCCAAATCCATGACCGAAGTCTTGGGTGGAATCCGGATACCCACTGGCCCGGACGACCAACTATCGGAGGGGGTACTCCGTCGATCCTGATCAGCATCGGAATCAGATGAATCACCACTGTGGTGACTGATCTGATCCTCCCGGTCATCTGGCCGGTCTTCATGCGCGTCAGGATCTATGTTTAACTTCATCTCACCTTGTGTACCCGTTGATCGGGGGTGGTTACACTCACTTAGGTGGACTCGGTGACGAAAACGATGATCTTGATCAGGTCGGAGGGGATGACCTTCTCGAGACAGGGGGTGTCCTCGGGTGGAAATCTTCACCGGAGAACGGGTTGGGGTCGACACTTATTCAGTATCTAGGCACTGATCAGGAAAGTTCGTCTGATCAGGCCAGCCAATGAGAGAGAGATATAACGAAACCAAGAAAACGCGATCAATCCACGATCTTCCACAGTAATCCACAAACGTTATCTCCACAAAACCTTTACCAATATTATTAACGTGTTCCAAACACGTGCGCGTTGCGGGTGAGGTTCGATCACCTAAAACAAACCCGTCGGGGGTCTTCCGGTAAGCCAAAATGCGTCTAAGCGCGTCTTAACCGGGAAATAGTTGAGCAAGAGGAGACTAATCAACCCTGTGCTCCCAATGACCGCACACGTGGCGGAGCGACTCTTTGCTTTAGGGGGAAAATCTAAACCTGTTATTATATATGCAATGTCCTATACCTGTGTACCATACATCAACTCATGCCTGACCTTTACTTCGAACCTATTTACTTCGTCGCACGGTTGCGTAAATATGGAACTTTCAGCTATAACATCTGCCCCAACTAAGAACAAAGGTCAGGCTAAAAGAAAGAAATTACCTTCACATTTGCCAAGAGAGGAAGTACATTTAGAGCCAGACTCAAAATGTAATAGATGTGGAGGAGAGGAATTTCGTACGATTGGGGAGCTCCAAAAACTTTGCCAAACAGCCCTTTTATCATGGTCTGTAATTGTTTTCTATCATCTTTTTCTAGTTTTAAAGTAAAAATACAAGCAGGTAAGAGCGTAAAATACAGCAAAATTGGCTATTATTTTATCCCTGCATCTTTAGTAAATTTATTATCTGGCCACGTTTCAATAAAATATGGATTTTCTGGACCAAATAGTGCAGTTTTTACTGCCTGTTCGACAGGGGCGCATGCCCATCCTGGCTGCACCTTCAAGCTGATCTGTACCGCTTCTGCCCTGATCACGACCCGACTCTTCAAAAGATCTTCAACCCATCCTGATCTTCAACAAACGACCTTGAAACCACTTGAGACCTGCTCTTCAGCACTTGTCCACTTCATATACAGTCCGACCAAACCGAGAACTTACTTGCCTTTGCATCTGAACGCTGATCAGAGGCTGATCAGCCCTGATCACGATCGCCATAGTGATCAACCGAGTGTTTAGGTGGTGATCAGGCTGATCACCCCTTGATCACCTCGGGAACGCTCTGGGTCATCATCATCACGACCCAATTCATCTTCTAAGCCACACTTCCGATCTTAATACCCCGTCAGGACAGGCATATAACACCGATCTCGGCTGATCAGGCCTGATCAGACCTTGCCACGTCATCTTCGGACCAACCAAAGGTTCTCATCACTTACACAACCTGTCACTCCACATGCCCGACTTCATTCCTCATCTAATCTTCATTGCTCGGGCATGATAGGCTGATCAGGCCGTAACTTCGTGTCATGGTCAACTTCAACCACTATACCATTCAGAGATCGGCTGGTCACCTGCCCTTGATACGTCATGTCAACAGTCACTCTTTTCTTATTACATCCACGGGAACTCCACTTAGTGACTGTAGTAACGATCGTGATCGTGATCTCCATCATTCCGCCAGTGTCTGGGACTGGGCTTAACGACCATACTTGGCTGATTTCTCCACGTCGTGAATATCCGTTGTCCGCCACCTTTTCTTCTTAACCGTGATCAACCTTTTCCCACCCATCAACCGTCATATGTTGATGGGTGTTCTATCGTCACCAATCAACGGCCATGTGTGGTCCACTTCAGTCCCAATATTTTCCGATCGCTTTACCACACTGCCTGGACCATTCTCTTGACAGAACACCATTCTTAAACAATCAGCATATCTTTTGGTCAAACGTTGCGTTAAATTTTGGGTAAATGTACATGTATTAATATAATAATAAGAGTGAAATATTGAATGCAGAATTGCCCGGACGAGTGCTCACTAAAACGTGGTCAGGCGCCGGAAAATGCTGGATTGGCGACTGGTCACCCCCCTATCTTTCAAATCTTGGCCTAAATCGTTCTCTGGGCGACATAATTAGTGTTGTTTAGACATCTTAAATCCACGTTGGTAAGAATTGTCAGCGCAGTATTTCTTTGTTCACACGTCACATACAAAGGATAATTTTCGCAAAATAATTTCCGCCAAAAAAAGTGAAAGGCACAATAATGGTTAATTTTTCTTGACCTGTATCAATCCTTCTTACGATATATCTACTTCAGCAAGACCGTCTTCAGAACCATTCATACCAGCGGGATATCAGGAAGCTCCCGCCCTCTGTGAAGCTGCTCTGCTTTTGACATCATTCTTTACGGTACGCTGGACGGATTTTATGGTGCAAGGGGCTAGGGCTCAAACCCGCGGGGTTTGGTGCGGGGTGAGGTCGACCCGCAGCCCAGCCCGCGGGTTGCGGGCTGGGCTGCGGGCTGGTTGGGTTAGTGTGTTGCACATTGCTGGCAAGGAAGGACTTCGTCAGAAGGCGTGGATTCTCTTCTGGTAGAATATTATCTCCTCCACTATGAGAGGGTTTACTTACAGCCGTCTACACGAGGTGGAGGTGGCGTGGGAAGCTACTCAATGTTTGAGGTAAAAAAACTGCGAGGGTGGCTGAAGAGTATAAAGGTTATATTAATCATAGATTGAGCTAATTGTCCAATCTGCGGTGAGGCAGCGAGCTCTTGGTAAAATACCTTGTGCTGCAAGATGAGTGCGTCTGCTTGCTACGACATAGAATAATATTTACAAATGTTAGTCGCCCAAATGCCAATGCACGTTTATATTCAACCGACCTCTGTAGTAAACACCATTCCAGAGGCAATCTTTCGTCTATGTTTTTTTATAATTTTCCGCGCAGTTACGTTGTCCTTCCTTGCTTCAGTACGAGCTGTGCTGCATTGTAGTGACAAAGTGGGCGCCGGACCGCCCGCCCCCCCCAACTGTGGGTTGTTCAAGTTACCGGTAAAATTCCAATTTACCTTAGTGTGGGTTATGTGTGGGCTGCGGGTTGGGCTCAGGTCAACCCGCAACCCAAACCGCGCGGGTTGGGTGCGGGTTTTGCGGTGCGGGTTGGGCTTGGGTTTGAGCCTACAAGGGGCTAGACAAATTAGGAAGTTTTGAGAGCTCACTAATTTTCTTCACCTAAATTCGTCTGTGCCAGACTAATTCGAACACAGACTACCTTTTTTTTTGCACACAGACTAATTACGGTGGGTGGAGTAGTTAGTGTCGGTACTAACGTGGTACTACCGGTATTAGGAAATACCGGTATCCATACGCACACGGTGTTCAGTACCCATGGATCCACTACGGCATAACTCCCATCTCTTGTGTAGCCGACCCCAAAAGCAGGTAAGTATGAATCAGTTTGGATACGTAGCCGTTGTCGCTGTAGTGGTGGCGATTTACCATAATTACTTAGCCGAGCAGACTACGAGTCGAGACTGGATGACTTCGTCGCACCCTAAGCTTACAATCACGTATTTTGATAGCCCCGGTCGCGCCGAGCTCGCGCGTCTGATCTTGTCGGCCGGCAACGTATCATTCGAGGATGAGCGATTAAGCCGGGATTCTTTTTTGGCTGTCAAGCCAATGCTTCCCCTCGGACAGGTGCCGGTGCTGAAGGTCGATGGCACTATGTATAGTCAGAGCATGGCCATAGCCCGTTATGCCGCGAAGCTCAGCGGTTTGTATCCACCGGATCCTCTCGAATGTCTACGAATCGACATGGTATCTGAGTCACTCGTTGACATCAAGTCGCTTATTTTTGAAATCACATACCGCACACCTGACTATGCTGCCAAGGCAGAAAAGGTTAAAAAGCTGCTTGAAGATAGCGTGCCTAAAACTCTGAACCTGCTAGAAGGATTTGTGCAAGGTACATTCTTCCTAGGGGATAAAATGACATATGCAGACATTCATCTGTTCGATGTGGTCAAGAACGGATTGAGCAACTACCCAGCTTTCTCTTTAAACAAGTATGCGAAGCTCACGAAGCTTGTGGCCAATGTAGAGACCAACTCAAACGTTGCGGCTTATCTAGCCAAGAGAAAGTCGAATATTAACTGAACGTGAGTTATTAATAAATACTTCGAAGTATAGACTTAGACATTATTGTAATACCGGTATACTCGATTACATATTCAGCCGTTACAGTTAGGAAAGATTCTAGAATGGCAGCTGCTTACGCAATCCTACCACTGATTCATAAAGTTCTTATCACCAAATTCAACGTCATTTCCAAATTTATTCGTCATCTCATATTTGAAAATAATGCCTCAGCCTCAGCTCAAGCTCACGTACTTTGACGGCAAAGGCCGTGCGGAGCTCGCACGTATGATCTTCAACTATGGTGGCATCACTTTTACAGACCATCGCATCACGCACGCCGATTTCGCTGCCCTGAAGCCCACGCTCCCGTTCGGACAAGTGCCCATCCTTGAAGTAGATGGCGTTGTGTACGCTCAAAGCATGGCCATCGTTCGTTACGCCGCTAAGCTTGCTGGTCTGTACCCAAGCGAAGAATTGCAAGCACTTAAAGCCGACATGTTCGCTTACGCGCTGATCGACTTGGACAATCCTCTGGTGGAATTTATGTTCAAAACGCCGGACGAAACGGAAAAAGCGCAGAAGAAGAAAGTTTTTTTTGAAGAGACGGTACCCAAGGTCTATGCGGCGCTCGAAAAGATGGTTGCTGGTAAATTCATCACTGGTGACAAGATCTCTTTCGTTGATTTGCAATTTTTAGACGTCGTCGAGAACAAACTGAAGTACGCGTCTCCAGACTTTAACTTGAGCAACTTTCCTAAGCTGTTCGCGTTGTTGGCGAACGTAAAGGCGGATCCTAAGGTTGCGGTGTTCCTGTCGAAACAGTAACTTTCTACAGATTGCACGTGACGCAGTCATAAATCGCTGGATATACGACGACTATCTCCAATAACCTGATTTATTGACTCAATTCTTGCGACTTAGCCGCTTTCCATCCTTTAAGCTCTCAAAACCCAATATACAAATGGTTTGTCCACATAAATGTTACAGTGAGTCGGTTACAGAAGTTTACATGCCATAGAAGCCCAAACGCCTCTTTGTAGTGATTACGACCATTATCACCATCGGTGCCCCTTACTGCAACATTCAGGGAGATGGGCTTAGCGCACATCTCTCGCAACATCGCCCATCAGGCTACAGTACTGGAATGTACGAGTATTTTACAACACTCGTCAAAAGTCACTACTGTCTGGTGTAAAAAGTGTAAATATTTTTTGTATTACATACCCCTTTCAAATAGATATTAAGAAAACTCCAAAACCCAATTACCTTCCAATTTGAATTTTCTCGCCATAAAGCACTTCTGTTGAGACAAAAAGACGAGGTGAGTGTTGTTGTATGCAGTGGTGTAGCGGCATATGCATAAGGTCGGGAAGACCCGCTTACGTGGTTCATAAATTTTCGATTGTCGAATGCATAATGCTCCCATATTCTATTCTAAGATTTTCACCGTTCTAAGAGCTTCGTCAAGCTCTTTGGTTGGATGCGTCTCATTATACTTACAACCCAACCAAGTTGGTTCGACTTTGGGTTTTTGTCCACGGTGGGACTCGAACCCGCAATCTCCCGGTCCCGGGGGCAGGGCCTTAACCACTGCACCAACCGGGGTCGGTCTTCGATTATGATGGTCTACCAGCAACTCACTCGTGGAGATGAAAGACGTTGGAGCGTCTTTTGACAATTGCCCAATGCATTGAAGTTCTTGTGTCTATCGTGGAACGCACAAATCCAAGTAAGGTTTGAGTGGTAAATTAATTTATAGCCAACAGACCGATCGAGTATGATAGCTAAAATTCTAGTGGACGATGGTACTACACTCGTGAAGACGGTGCTATGGGAAGACAGTTTTGATTCGTTAGTATTTCTGGGGGATCTCGTGCACGTGGAAGGCAAACTCAATGTGGACAAGATTTGGGTACGAGCAATGTGTTAGTACTCTAACTACCGAATTGTCTTTTCATGTTTTTGAAGCGCTTATAATTTTATCCACGTCTTTATCGATAGCAGAGCTCGCGATCTCTAATCCTTCGTATCACTAAAGTGGAAGACGCAAACGAAGAGCTGCTGGATTGGACCCAAGTGATGGAGCTGACAACAATGTTTTTCTGCGATTCAGGCGATGCAAACACTTTCGTGAGTTGCGCAGGGGCGACGCTTTGGTGGCAGGTCGTCATTTGGTGGTGCGATACACTGCAAATAGCTAATACTTTGGAGTATCAAAATTCCTGACTGATGTGATTGGTTGCAGCATTTCGGCTATTTACCAAGCATTCTGTACCCAAAGCGTAGCGCGAAGCCAAATTTTCAGGTAAACACGTGATTTAATTTAGGGTATATATGGATGGAAAAATGCTTGACGGATAGTCTCAAATGTGTAGAGATTAGTAACGCAATGCGAGCAAGTGAAGATTCCATTTCCTGAGGATATCCAAGACGTGTTCGGTAAATATTAATTTAATTATTCTTTGGTAGTCCTAACAAGTAGACTATACTTAGCCCGAGTGTGGACGTGGCGTACGACTTGATCCTTGATGGCATTTTTAGCTTCAGCTTTTTGGGGAGCATCCGCCCGCCATTTGATCGCACTGTGAAGAAGCTTCAAAAGTGTCAGACGCGGATTGTTTCGATCGACATTCCATCAAGGAGGCATGTTAAGAATGGTACACGTCGTTTCATGCCAAATATTTCGATCGTCACTGCTCTTGTCTTATCGACACGCGTGTCTGCTTCGATAGGAAACGAAGGAGGAGTCGGTTTGGAACCTCAGATGTTGATTTCGTTAACATCACCGAAAATCTGCAGGAGATACTTAACTGAGTCTGGTAAGTCTCACTATGTCGGCGAACGGTTTGTTCCAAAGTAAGAACTGTGTTACTTATTTTTTTACACAGTTAAGGAGCGTTGGATGCAGGTCGTTGGCCTACGAGTTTAATATCGAGCTGACAGAATATGCCGGTGCTGAACAGTGCGTCAAGTTGTCGATCCCGTATTAGTTGCACCAAGGAAATCGGACTTTCGGAACCGTATTTTTAGCAGTATTATGGTAACAGTGATGGCAGTGCCCGCACGGCAACGTTTAAACGCTCGTAAAAAATCTGTAAGGATGTATTTCTATCAAACGATTATACCGTATTCACTTTGATTCTTCTTATTTTTGATCTAAATGCAATATACATCGTCCCTGAAAAAGCAAACTCGTTTGGATTGAATGCCTGGAATATATCCTAGCATCTCAACATATCGTTCAAAGCGAAGAAAGGTAGCTATTTTGTCAATAGCATGTATGTGATGCAGAAATCAAACAGTGTTGTGTATGGCTTTACCCTGAAGTTCCACCACGTAATTTTGAAAACCTGCAATCGTGCCGGTCATTTTCTTCACGTCAAGAGATAATGGATCCAGCGGAGTCAAGGACAATTTTTACACGATTTTGTCGTTCATCTTAGCCGTTCCTTGCATAAGTTCAATCGAAGCAACTGCAAGAGCACTGGCTTTAGTGCCGCTTCTAAGTTCAACAGAACGTGACGATCTGTCCTCCAAGAACAAAAGTCCCGCTCGACGCTTGTCTCGATTCATTGTAGAGGAACACACTTAAATTGCTCCTGGGTAAGTATCGCATTAGCGATAAGCAAAGAGACTAGTAGGTCGGTTTTATAAAACATCTATCTGGATAATACACTTAACCAATTTACAGTGCTTTTTAAATTCATTTGACAGTGTGTCACTATCACGAGTTTTTACCACTTGTTGCAATTTTCTTGTTGGTTGCAAAAAACGTACATTCCAGAAGTAGTAAAATGTAGTTAAATTGTCTTAACTTTAGATACTATAACATGTCTAATCTAGAATGCATTCTGGCCAGGCTTAGCGTATAAGTTTAACCGTTTCTGGACGATAACTCTGTTCCAGGGAATTGTTGGATATCTGGGTCCGGTGCTGGTAAAATGGGTAAAGATGCACTGTGAATGATTTTCAGTCGGATCCCCTCTTCTTCGTAACGCGTAAACTTGGATTCATTTCATGCGACGGCTTTCAACTTGAGCTCGGAACTTGATTCCATATAAATTCCAAGTGTTTCCTGCGCTCTTTCATATTCCTTGAAAATGGTTTGATTTCGCAGTTGTCTGCCCGCCATCCCCATTTCCACAATACCCTTCCATAGTCGATGGAAAACTTCAGTATGTATCATCATACTATACATACTGCTTTTCATCATCGCCTTCTTTATCCCATACCTACGGTGGGGCGCATTCTTGTCACAATTGCAGTTTTGAAAACCAGCAAATTGAATCGTGATTCGATGTTCCACGCCAAGTGTTGCAATACTGCGTCTCATAAGGCTGAGCTCGCGGGCACTCCCACAGGATATGATATGTATCTGTACGGAGACTCGTGCAACCTCTATCTAAAACACATCGCCTATCTGTTTGGCTTCGGGCATAGAAGGTGTTCAATTGCATAGTGGTAACTCGATATTGCACCCACACTTGGTAATTCGTCAACAAGTTATTGTGTTCCCATGCTTGATCTGGGTCGACATCTTGGATATCATTCCACCACCTACTCGAAATACCGTGATTCTTCCACTTCGCTTAAAATTCAAGGCATAATTTGATTTCTCAGGGCAACCACCTCCGGCTTCCCTGGGCGACGCCCGAGGCCGGCGGATCGAACGCTTAGGCAGCCTACCGGTGGCCTCACTGGCCTCAGAGGGCGATCCAACGATGAGTCCGTGTCGTTTTTGGTGTGGCAAGACATGAAAATGATGGATGGTTCAAGATGCAAGATGCGTAGTGAGATCGAGCCTCAACCGTTGTGCGGCTGCGACACGACTCAGGGGCGGCTGTGGTGAAGTGGCCTGTGAATTAACGGGCTAACGAGAAGTAAATACACTCACCTGATTGGTAGAAATGTTGGCCCAGCTGGCTGACCGGATCGGCCACCATCAGATGCAGGATGACAGCTGCCCGGTGTACTCACAAGCGATGGAGCGGTGCAATGCATGGAATCAAGCTAGATGAGGGTGATCAGGAGGCTCGGAACCAGGTCGGCCAGAAGTTGGCCGGCCGGACTAGGTGGGACTGGATGGTCGTCGATGGTGGTTATAGGGGACCAAGGGGCGGATCGGTTAAGGGTTGTATGTATGAAGGGCCCTGAGGAAGGCTATGCCCCTGTAGAAGCCGGATGGGACGCCGAAGGTGGATGCTTGGCCGCTGATGGGGAACTGGACTCGGCGGCCAGGTTGTGTCTAGGTCGAGGTGGATGGCTATCCAGGTTGAGCAGGGTACTTGGTGTACGGTACACAAACGGGTATCAGAATACTTGGTGTACGGAACACAAAGGGGTATCCAGTTTGAGCAGGATATTTGGTGTACGGTACACAAAGGCTATCAAGGTTGAGCTGACTGCGCTATTTCAGGTAAGGCACATAACTATCCAGCCAGATTATTTTTGGGTAGGTTGTATTGGATCTAGGGATAAAAATCAGTATACGTTTCGCTTTCTAAACGCAAGTCATTTCATTGGTTCACAGCAGAGGGCTAACAAGGTCCCATCTCGCTGCTATTGGTTTACCCGGGGAAGGTTTAGAGGAACCAGCCGGAAGTCCCCTGACCGGGAGTCGTCGTGAAACCTATACTCAACTCAAATCGCCCGTGTTTTAAACACGGTTTATCTCTATTGGAAAGTGTGGTAACGTTTTGGCCTACTGTGGAAGATTGTAGAGTATTATTTGGATTCCCTATGTGCACACAAGATTCGATTTACCCCCTTATTATCTTTGATTTAGCTGGCCGATCGATTATTCTCGGTCCAGCCTTTTTGGTATACAAACTTCAATTACAACACGAATCCTGCTCCCCGGTGAAGATTTCCGCCAAGGAGTAACCCTAGTCCTAACCCGCGTCCACCTATTTTACCGACTTCTAACTTTTTGCCCTAGAGTCCACCGAGAAAGCGTAACCGCCAGTGCTGACGGGTACACAAGGTGAGCTTTACAAACATGGATCATCCAAGTCGTCACGACCAAGGTGATGGGAGTGACCAATCCAGGCGACTGGATGCTGGCTCGGATCAAGACCTTGATGGACGGAGTACCCCCTCCGAAAGTCAGCCTTCTGGGCCCCTGTGGGTGTTTGCATCTCAGAAGGAATTTCTGAGAGCGACTACACCACATTATGTGGGAGTGCCAGTACCATATCAAAACCAAATCCATGGTCTGCGGAACTAACACGAAAAGAAAACCAGAAGAATCTGTTTAGTCAAGAAAAATCACGGGAACGAGTACGGGGATGGGGTTTCAACTCGATTATGTCATCATCCTGCGAAACGTGACGAGGAACATCGACATCATTAAGCTGCATGGTTTCTTGCAGACGATAATACCCGTGGATTTCAGGTTTGAGGAATTGGATCTGGGAGGTCCATTATCAGCAACGTCGCTCGACTGGATTGTAATTGACGCCAGTAGGTGTCCACAGAAATTACGGGATGTGTGGCGTGGCGATCAGGTTTCGGTCCTAACCACTCCATGACTGTTCTCGCCACGATCTCATTCTCGCCAATCCCACTGATCGTCCCGCTTGACACACTCTGTAGCCTGTTTTTGGAGTTATCATTAATCCTGGTGAAGTATCAGATCCTATACCAGCCAGGTCTAACCACGCTCTTGCTAACAATGTCGCGCTGCTATTAGCCACTGAAATGCCAGTTTTAATCTTTGCACCTTGAACGCCACCGGAATCGAAATGAGACCTACTCCCCCGGCCGCATGCGGGGTGAATAGTAATGTGGTGTAGTCGCTCTCAGAAATTCTTCCTGAGACGCGAACACCCACGGGGGGCCAGACGACTGACTGTCGGAGGGGGTACTCCGTCCATCCGAGTCATGATCTGATCCGGCATCCGGCCGGCTGGATCGGTCACTTCCATCCGCTTGGTCGTGACGACTCGGATGTTCCATGTTGAAAGCTCATCTTGTGTACCCGTCAGTACTGGCGGTTGTGCGCTCTCTTGGTAGACCCTAGGGCGAAAAGTGTAAAGTCCATCGAATAAGGAGATGAGGGATAGGACTAGGGGTAGCTCCTGGGCGGAAATCGTCACCGGGGAGCTTGACTGGCAATATACTTGAACTTTGTATACTGCGACGGCTGGACCGAGAATAATCGATCGGCCAGCCAAACCAATGATAATGAAGGGTAAATCCAAACGTGTACGTAAAGGGGAATCCAAATATAACTCCACAATCTTCCACAGAAGGCCAAAATGTTACCACTTCCCAATACTTAATATAACCGTGTTCAAAACACGGGCGACTTGAGGTGAGTATACGCAACGCCGCGACTCCCGGTCAGGGAACTTCCGGTGGGTTACTTTAACCTTCCCCGGGCAAACCAATAGCAGCAAGAGGGGACCTGTTAGCCCTCCGCTGTGAACCAATAAAAGCGACTTGTGTCTAAGAAAGCGAAACGTATACTGATTTATCCCTATATCCAATACTCCCTTTTGTGTAACCTACCCCAAATAGCAAGGCTGGACAGTCATGTGTCTTACCCGAAGTAGCACGGTTTACTCCGATTTTGTGTACCAGCCCGGCCGGTACACCAACCCAAGATGGTACCAACTCGGCCGGTACACCCAACCCAAATGGTACCAGCCCGGCCGGTACACCGAACCTAGCTGGTACCAGCCCGGCCACTACATCGAACCCCGCCGGATTAGCCGGATAGCCATCCATCTGAACTCACTGGCCGCTGGCGTTAGCACTTCCATGGTAGCTCTACGCCCGATCCGGGTGCATCCTTCGTCCACTAGAACAATCAACCTCCTTCAGGCCCCTTTCGCTCATACCTTCCAACCAATCCGCCCCTCGGCCGTCCGCCATCCGTGTTCGTCCCGTCCGTTTAGTCCGCTAGCCCAACTATCCACGCCTTCAGTCGCATTCATCCGGCCTGATTCCAGGCCTGGCGCCGTCCGGCCGCTGGTAGATACGCTCGGCGGCGTCCATCCGGCACCTATGCCCTTGGTCCATATTTTCTGCCAATCAGAAGGCGCCCTCTGGAAAGTACTTCACACCTTCGCATCAATTAATTCATGAGTCACTTTACCACAGTAAGGTCGGTGATATCCTTTGACGCTCTTTCTCACCGATCGTACTGTTTCGCCACAAAAAGGCCTTCTGAATATGCAAAAGTTCTTGCAGTGCGTCGGCCGGGGGATCGAACATCCGCGCTGTGAACAGAATGGTAGGAAACGCAATCACGTTAAACAATTGTACTCTTTCCATAAAAGCTGTACCACATTTCGTTGCTGTCGCTAATCTCCGTTGTATACTCCGAGTTCGCTGTGCCCAATTTACTGTTGTTAAGCTCGCCCACCCCAAAAAATAACCAAGATATCTTACGGTTTCTCCTTCCGGTAACCCCGGTAAAGTGTACCAATTTTCTGGTACATAAACCGAATTTAGATATAAAAATTACTTTTGGCTGGTTGAACGTGCAAACCCGATAGATCTCCAAACCGCTGGACTACATCCAGTGCAATTGGCACTTGTTCCGCGTGTCTGACGAAAATCGTCGAGTCATCCACAAAGGCTGAAAGCGATGCTACATGGACTAATCGCTTTTTAGAGGGTGAATGCCGGCTATTCTCTCTTCCTGAAGTAGGGCTAGAGCAAGTGGATTGACCGCTAAGATGAAAAGCAGAGGCGCTAAAGGGCACCCTTGCCGTATTCCTGACTTAACTTCTATTGGCTCCGAAAATTGATTGTTCACCATGAATTCCGCTGTCGTCCCTGCATGAATTCTATTCATCAAATCAGCAAAATTGTCCAAAAATCCAAACAGGCGTAACACCGTGAATAGGTATTTTCGATCGACCGTATCATAGGCCTTACTGAAGTCCATAAACAAAATCCCAGCACTCTGTGCCGCTGAAACCTTCCGCTGATCCTGATATTTTCGAAAGTCGACTTCATCATAATAACAGCTTTGTCCATACATCTGCCGGAGACAAACCCCTGTTGTGTTTCCCCAATCAACTGCCCCAAGAAGGACTGAAGCCTGCGTGCAATAATTTTCGCGAAAAGTTTGTATCCTGTTGTCAGCAAAGAAATTGGCATATAGTCCAGGGCATCACTGGAATCCCCGTTTTTGCGTAACGGAATTACTACTGCCTTCAAGAATGAACGTGGCGGATTCGCACCCGCTAATATATCGTAGAAGATTCGCGTCAGGGGTCTTATCAGCATGTTCGCAAAATCCTTATAGAAGTCATTGCCGAGTCCATCGTGACCGGCCGCTTTTCTGCGATCCACGCATTTGATTGCCCATTCGACATCCTCCTCCTAAATTTCCGCCAGTAACAGTATTTCGATCATAGGTTACATTCCGGTATTGTGGAACCCGCTTGAAACGTTGCAGTTCCTCCAGTAACATGATACTGTTTACCGACCGGTGGCTGTAACTGAAGATATGATGCCAGGTGGCTGCAAATCTGTCGGGTATTGATAAGGAGTCCGCGAAAGGCGGTTCAGATGTTGCTACGATCCTGAACACTGTCTGGTCTCGTTCCCATATGGACGCACGTTTGGCGGACATCCGCAGCCGATCGGTGTAAATGAAAACCCCACCTAAATGACCGTTCTTTATGTAACGCATCCGATAGTGCTAAAACAATGTGTTTTCGGACAGTAGCATTATCTTTGAAGATGATGAAGTCTTCGCCGCCGCCGTCTGGCCACCTTCTTTGTACTTTGTATATAATATCCCGGCATTCATCAATACTTTGATCCCAAGTAATGGCGGATTCAATTTGAAGCATACTCGTCGTTAGGCAATTTGTATCCATGTTGTGAATCTGGTCCTCCTTGGATCCCGGAAATGGTTATGGCATTCGTCTATTTGCTAAGTGACACCGTGATACACTTGGGTCTTTTAGACATAGAAAGACCTGATTGTGATCGGAAAAAACTGGTGGAGCCTCTACTGCTACCCAGACCACCCAGTTTTTCCAGTTCTCTGAGACGTAAAATCTATCTATCCGACTAGCTTGATTTCCCCGCCAGTAAGTGTAGTGGTCTGAAGGGTCAATGGATAACTCACCCATCACAGGCATCATTAACAGGCTAGCGTCCCATAATTGCCAATCTGTAATTAGCCGCGTTAAGACGTTACTCTCTGGTCGTGTCGTCCGTGTTCCCCCCAAGCGATCTAAAGCTGGAGTGTCGACACAATTGAAGTCACCACCGACATGGGCTTACGGTGAAAGAGATTTCGTAGATCACCAAAAAAACTCTCGACTTTTCGCATCACCTGACGGTCCATACATATTGACTAATACGCTGTCATTCCCTTCACTATTATGACACGATTCGTCCAATTCTCGGTTAACCAGGGACTGATTTGATCCGCTACGTTAAGGCAAACTAGAATCGCCACCCCCCCCCTGTTTTTGAGGATGCACACTCAAATAAGATAGCGTCTTATTTTGGCCTTGCTGTCCCCACAGAAGTTCCCATTTCTTCGAAACTTCTTCCCGTTCCGTAGCGGAGACTATATCTGTCTCCTGAAGTAGTATAATGTGCGCACAATATTCAGAACCACCTCGTCGCCATGAGTTCATCCAGTCTGAGATATCTTTTTGCGCGAAGCCCCTTACATTTTGACTTAAAATTATATTCGTCAAGTGATTAGATATGGTCGATACTGACTCCATAACCGGTATATATTCAATATCCTTTATTAGTCGATGTTTCGTAAAAATATCAAGATTCTGCATATCATAATACGTATGATTTGAAAGAGGGTTCTGAGCGATGCCCTTAGTAGCTACCCTGATCCTGCTGATCATGCTCAATGGCTCTCGCATCACCCACACTTGCTGATTGGATAACATTTGTCAAGGTGACGTAAGTGAAGAGATCTTTCCAAGCCTCCGACTCCCCTTTTTCTAATGCAGTCACCTTTGCCGCATTGTCTTGACTAATTTCCATAACTTTGAGATGTCTCTGAAGTAAACATAATATGGTGTCTGCTGGGTGGTAATTATCCCCGAGTATAGCTGCCAATTGTTCTGCAAACAAATGAGAACTGAGAAGCATTGTTGCCAAGAGAATGACTTTCCTAGTTGCCAGTAACTTCAGAACCGTGTTGCCACCAAATTGAATCTTCCTTAAACGAGACCATTCCTGCGAACTGTTCATGATCGCCTGTTTTTGACCTGTCGTTTTCATCACATTAAAGCGTTGTTCCCACTCCAAAAACCATTGCCCGAGATATCCATTAAACCTTGACGTTTTCCAGCATCAACAACAGCCAACCAACATTGTTCTCTCCAAGGTTTAGTAGTTCCACTAACACGCTTGAATGAACACTGTCCAGAATATAATGTGATCCTGGCATATCTTTTATCAAATGGAGTAAACGATTAGCCTCTAGGTGGGCTGCCTTGATCCATAAAGTCTTCGTCGAACTGACTAATGGAAAAGGAATACCAGTTTGTTCCTCCCAAGTGGCTAATATCTTATGCCATGCTGTCAAAGGCGTATCTTTCTCACATTTCATAAATTCATCCATCAATTCCCGTTGGACTAGTACTATGTGGTGGAGCCGATTTCCAAATCCATGACCGAAGTCTTGGGCGGAATCCGGATACCCACTGGCCCGGACGACCAACTATCGGAGGGGGTACTCCGTCGATCCTGATCAGCATCAGAATCAGATGAATCCCCATTGTGGTGACTGATCTGATCCTCCTGGTCATCTGGCCGGTCTTCATGCGCGTCAGGATCTATATTCAACTTCATCTCACCTTGTGTACCCGTTGATCGGGGGTGGTTACACTCACTTAGGTGGACTCGGTGACGAAAAGGATGATCTTGATCAGGTCGGAGGGTTTGACCTTCTCGAGACGGGGGGTGTCCTCGGGTGGAAATCTTCACCGGAGAACGGGTTGGGGTCGATACTTATTCAGTATCTAGGCCCTGATCAGGAAAGTTCGTCTGATCAGGCCAGCCAATGAGAGAGAGATATAAGAAACCAAGAAAACGCGATCAATCCACGATCTTCCACAGTAATCCACAAACGTTATCTCCACAAAACCTTTTCCAATATTATTGACGTGTTCCAAACACGTGTGCGTTGAGGGTGAGGTTCGATCACCTAAAACAAACCCGTCGGGGGTCTTCCGGTAAGCCAAAATGCGTCTAAGCGCGTCTTAACCGGGAATTAGTTGAGCAAGAGGGGACTAATCAACCCTGTGCTCCCAATGACCGCAACACGTGGCGGAGCGACTCTTTGCTTTAGGGGAAAATCAAAACCTGTTATTATATATGCAATGTCCTATACCTGTGTACCGTACATCAACTCATGCCTGACTTATACTTCGAACCTATTTACTTCGTCGCACGGTTGCGTAGCACCACCTTGCCCATCCTGGCTGCACCTTCAAGCTGATCTGTACCACTTCTGCCCTGATCACGACCCGACTCTTCGAAAGATCTTCAACCCGTCCCGATCTTCGACAAACGACCTTGAAACCACTTGGGATCTGCTCTTCTAACACTTGTCCACTTCATATTCCGCCCGACTGAACCGAGAACTTTACTTGCCTTTGCATCTGAACGCTGATCAGAGGCTGATCAGCCCTGATCACGATCGCCATAGTGATCAAACGAGTGATCAAGTGGTGATCAGGCCGATCACCCCTTGATCACCTCGGGACGCTCTGGGTCATCATCATCGCGACTCAATTCATCTTCCAAGCCATACTTCCGACCTTTATACCCCGTCAGGACAACCGTATAACACCGATCTCGGCTGATCAGGCCTGATCAGGCCTTGCCACGTCGTCTTCGGACAAACCATAGGTTATCATCACTCACACAACCTGTCACTCCACATGCCCGACTTCATTCCACTTCTAATCTTCATTGCTCGGGCATAATAAGCTGATCAGGCCGTAACTTCGTGTCATGATCAGCTTCAACCACTGTACCATTCATAGATCGGCTGGACGACTGCACTTGACACGTCATGTCAACAGTTGTTCATCTCATATTACATCCACGGGAACTCCACTTAGTAACTGTGATAACGATCGTGATCGTGATCTCCATCGCTCCATCCGTGTCTGGGACTGGGCGTAACGTCAGTACTTAGCTGATTCCTCACATCGTGAATACCCATTGTCCGCCACCTTTCCTCTTAACTGTGATCAGCCTCTTCCCACCCATCAACCGTCATATGTTGATGGGTGTTCTGTCGTCACCAATCAACGGCCATGTGTGGTCCACTTCAGTCTCAATATTTTCCGATCGCTTTACCACAGCCGCCCCTGAGACTAACTGTAGCCGCACAACGACTGCAGTTCGACTCACTCACTTTTAAACTTCCTCTCTGGCGATCACCATGGCCGACGCGAGCCGATCTTCTCTTCCTTCTTCGTCTTCTTCGGCTGCCTGCCCGATCGCTGCCTCGCCTTCCGTTTCCAGCTCGACTACTTCCACGATCGCCCCGATCACGACTTCGGCGCCGATCACGACCAGCCTCATCCGTCCAACAACGACTCTCGCTTCGTATCGCCCGCCTTGGAATCCTCCCGCTCGACCCTCCTCAGATCGCCCTCTCCGTTCCTTGGAGCAGCTCGCTCGCCTAATAGATGGATCGGGTCCATTCACGTTGGGGCCTGTGGAGGCTTGCCGGCTACGGTCGGAACTCCGAAGTGCAATTCCCGAGTTGGTTTCTCTGTATGATACCAATCGGGCACTTACCACTGAGTTATCCGACCACCGGATCGTTGCCGATTCCCTGGCACATGATTCTGCTGATCTGGCGGCCCAGCTGTCGACTCCCGGCTAGATCGCGACCGACTCGACCAAGACTTGCAAGACATGACTGATCGCGTTCAGAGTTTAGCGATGGAGCGTGATCAGCTATTGCTGCTCTGCGCCTCTCCAAACATTCAGACACAGTCGCCTCTTTACAGTCGCTGATCGGTTCGTTGACTATTACCGTCCGCCGTCAAGGTACGTTTCTCCCATTCGCTTCTTCCGTAATCCCGTATTTGACTCTCCATATTTATTTCTAGACGAACGCATTGAGGCGATGAAAGACTCGATGGTCGAGATGGTGGGCCATCTACAACGGCTCGATGATCACCGTCTCGACCGTGATCAGCTGCTTCACGACAAGATCTGCACTGCCGAGGACGTAGAGCGTCGAGAAGTCGAGGCTCGCTATTCGGATGAGCAGGTCCAGCTCCTGGCCAAGCAACTTTCCGATTCTCGCATCGGCCGCGCCGACATACAGAAAAGGTTGTGCGAGAGTCGGAAAGCGGCTGAAGATTGCCGGCGCGGGCTTAATCTTGCTCGGGTTAAACTTGAAACCCTAGAGCTCGATGATCGCGCCTGGCTTCAGCATAACGCCGACCTGAAAAACCTCGCGGTGCAGACTATGGAGAGGTGGACCAAACCGAACACCGGTTCGGGGTCAGTTCGGACGGCCTTACAACGGCTTCCTGGGCTGATCGGCTCTTTTACTTCGTCTGGAACACCGCCACAGTCTCCGGAGTCTGCCCTGCCTTCACCCGCGTCCTCTGTCGCTTCCTTGCCTGTCCATAGTGCTGATCAGCCCGTGATCAGCACTGCAGCGGCTTCCGCGTCTATTCAATCTCGTTCACCGGCGACTCCGAGATCAGCGCCTTCGGTCTTGAGTTCTGGGAAGCGTAAGCAGACCAGTTCGTCGAAGAAGAAGGTGATTCCCGCCAAGCGATCACGTCTTGCGATTGACTCGGACGACGAATCGACTGATCTGGACGAGAGGACGTTGTCTGTTCTGGCCCGATCGCGCAGCACTGATCGCCGTACTCAAGCACCAAGCCATTCAGGCGTAAATTCGTTGGCCCAGGCCGTTACTTTGCTGGAGTCAGATGACGAAGATGACGATGATCTTGAGGAGGAGCAACCGGCTCAAGCTGATCCCAACATTCCTCCAGTGGCCACTAGGGCAGCGATCGCCCCGCCGCTCAATTTCACGGGCGTTTTCATCCCGGGGAAACAATCGTCGATCGGGGAGGATGATTACAGTTATAATCCGAACCAAAGGTTCATGGATCTGTACGTCGTCCTGCAGGGCAAGCCGACTTCTGCCCATATGGCAACACGGAAACCATGGAGTGCTGATCAGGTCTGGGATCTGACGCCTCGGGTTCTTGAAGTGCGGCAGAAACTCGTCCCTCGCTTGTGGTCCCGCCCGCCAGGCTGGATCTTTCCGACCAGATCGCCGGCACCCAAAGACAAGCAGTGGCAACCAAGGGTGCTGACCAGAGGTGCTATTGAACTTCTGATCGATTCAGCACCCTGGGATGTCCTCCTGACACCCATGCCCGGGCTGGATTTTCCTGATCGCCCTTGGTTTGTCGAGCTGCAGGGACGCTTGGCTTTATATTACGAGGAGCACGTGCAAGCGATATGGGAGGCGACTCACCATTTCCCGATCACGACGGCGATGCGCAAGGACGCGTGGATCGAGCATTACCATCATGCTCGCAAGCGTCGACGCACCAAAGCCAGGGCTGCTTGGGCCACGATCTGCGATTATATCGTCGATGGAATCCTGCACGGCGAATGTGATCTGGACGTTTTCCTGTTCCCTGGCGTCCTGCATTTACCTGTTCGTCGAGCGGGATCGCGAGGACTCAAGGCTGATGGCGGGGATTGGTATCCCGGTTATGGGCATATAACTCCGGTCGTCACGCTGCGTGATTGCCTGCTCTGGACCGATCAGCAGGAGCCTTGGCGAAACCAGTTCCGATGAAGCCCCATGGATCATCCAGGGTTCACGGTTTCCCGCCTGCGCACTAAGTATGGCCTGTGATTGTCGTGATAACCAACTTCTATTTCGTTTTCCATAATCACTAATATATCACGACAGTTCTTGATGATTTTCGCGTTCCGCATTCATATTTCTTGTTCATGTCTCATTATCGTCTCCATCTTGTATGTCGGTCGCTCTCATGTATACAGATATAGTCCTTGTGTATTATATGTATGTATATGTATCCGTTTACTCCAACCAGCTCAACCACCCTGATCTCCACTTGCCCGATCATCGCATTTGGCTGATCAGTTACAATGTGTCAACCCAGGCTATTGAGATTCCTGGTTGTCCTCTTCGTGAGTTAGTATCACTCCAAATCGATTTCGTCTCACCCGATCACGTTCAAATTCTCTTAATAGAGCTCCACAGTTCAGATCACGTTCATCTACCCACTAGGGATCGTCATAACCCTTCCATCGAACCAAGTAATCACGGTGGGTTCGGCCAAATCGGGTCCTCTTGCTGATCGGGTATCCAAAACCTTCTCCACTTCGAATTCGTTCGGGTACAACGTTCTTTCCCAACTGTCTTCGGGTAAGAGAGCTTCGTCAAAGTCAAACCTTGGCTGATCATCGCATGACAGCCTGGTTTTAGGCCGATCAGGGTATTCTCGAACCAGTTTCAGCTTCGACAAATGGACGATCGGGAAAACTCCATAATCGGTACCTGCAGTAATCAGCCGAGCGGCATGATCACCGATCAGTTCGGCTATACGGAACGGTCCATGCCACAGATGTGCTAACTTCTTGGCATATCCTTCTTTCAAGCGATCCAAGTAAAGCCAAACCCTTGATCCCGGCTCGATATTGTGCGAATCGGCCTGATCATTGTTCCGATCAGCTCTTTCTTGGATGGCCCTCCGCAATCGCTCATTGACTTGCTCCCGCGCATGTTGATAGTGACGATGGAGTCCCATACGCCATCGACGAGCTTCGCGATCTCGACCTCGGGTACATCCAACAGGGATCACCGACTCGATGGTAGATCGGGGGTCCCAACCATACGCCAAGTAGAACGGAGTATCTCCCCTGATCCGATCGAAAGAGGAATTCAACGCAAACACCAGTCTCTCCGCATATTCATCCCAATCTTGTTGCGCGGAGTCCGCGACATACATCTTGATAGCTCTAGTTAACGTCTGTACCATCCGTTCGGCTTTACCATTCGCCTGTGGGCGATACGCCATGGTCGCGCTCTGTTTCTGGCCAAGCATCTGATTAAATGATCGGAACACTTCGGCCATGAAACCCGGTTCGCGATCATGCCTGATCACTTCACTGTCTCCAAATCGCCGAAAAACACATTCTTCATAACTGCAAGCGACTTGTTGGGCTGTTCGGGTAGATCCCGCTTTCGCGATCACCAATCCCGTGAACAGATCAGTCCAGATCAGCAACTCTGTATTGCCCTTGAACGATTTTGGGAGGGACGGTATGTGATCCATCGCTATCACTTGGAAAGGGTAGGTCGCCTGGATATTTCCAGGTGATCTTCCCCGGATGTTTGGCATACCTTTTCCAGTTTCGCAATCCGTACATGTACCAACAAACTTTTGTATACTTCGGTATAAACCTCTCCAATGAAATTGTTTACGGATCCTGTGATACGTTCGACCTACGCCCTGGTGGCCACCCTCCAAACTAACGTGATAATGGTGTAAGACATCAGCTTGTAAAGTCTCCGGGATCACGAGCCTTGCCGATCGGTCCAGATCCGCATCGGCCTGATCAGCTTGAGCATAGTAAAACAATAGATCATTTTCGTCGATCTCGTAGTTGGACGCGATCTTGGCACAATCTTTTGCTTTACCCTGGATCAGCTTCTCCAGATCACCCTTTAGAAACGCCTTCAAATCAACGATCCATTTTTCCTCGTCTTGAGCCTTGAGAATTCTTTCGATCCGCATCTCTTGTACTATTTCTTCTGTCAGGCTTTCTCGAGAGAGTGATCTGTTGGGTGGTGATCTGGTTCGTGATCTCGTCGTAATCAAAATCTGGGCTACTTCCTTTTCATCCTCCACACGGATCTGCTCAGGCAGCCTATTGATCTCCACCAGTTCTTCCAGCAATGCTTGATCAGTAACTATTGATCCGGCCTGATCACGCATAGCCATAGTTGCTAAGTGATCTGCACTCCGATTCCAATCACGTTTCACATGCAAAAGATCATGCCTTGG
>MIQA02014372.1:0-16296 GCA_001887855.2 Sclerospora graminicola | reverse complement strand
CAGGCATTACTAAAAAAAAAACCATAATAAATGCATGAGCAGTAACTACAACATTATATAATTGATGATTTCCCATAAAAATTTGATTACCTGGTTGAGCTAATTCCATTCTAATTAAAAGAGATAATGTAGTACCTATAATACCTGCAAAAGCACTAAAAATTAAATATAAAGTTCCTATATCTTTATGATTTGTTGAAAAAAGCCATCGAGTAGACCATTGTTCAATATTTTGAAAATTCATTTATATATTTTAAAATTTTTTAATTAAATGTAAAATTATATTTTTATTTTTAGAGTAAAAAACGTTGGTTTTTAATCTTTATTATTTTTAATAAAAAAATTTTTTAATTTTATTAATTATTTGTTTAATGTCAGTAAATATTAATAAAATTAAAAAAATTATACTTATGATTTTAAATAACATAGAAATTTTTAATTAAATATTAAAATTAATTTTATTTTTTAACCAACTTAAATAATCCACTAATGAAACAGCTTCAACAACAATAGGCATAAATCCATGATTTACACCACAAATTTCACTACATTGACCATAAAAAACACCTTCTCTTTTAATAAACATTGATGTTTGATTTAAACGACCTGGACATGCATCTAATTTAATACCTAATGAAGGGATAGCCCATGAATGTAAAACATCAGAAGAAGTAATTAATATTCGAATATGACTATTAGTTGGAACTACTACTCGATTATCTACCTCTAAAATACGAAATTGACCTATAGCTAAATCATCTTCTTGTATCATATAACTATCAAAAATTAAAGGTTCATCCGAAAATTCAAGATTATCTGAATATTCATAACTCCAATACCATTGATTTCCAATTACTTTTAACGTTATAATGGGGTCAATTACCTCATCCATTGAATATAATAATGCAAACGAGGGGATAGCTATAATTAATAAAATTAGAGCAGGAATAGAAGTCCAAATAATTTCAATCGTAGCACCATGTACAATAGTTGAGGGGATTTTATTTTTTTTTTCATTAAAAAGAATAATAACTTTAAATAATAACCAACAAACAAATACTGTAATAATAATTAAAAAAAACATTAAATCATGGTGAAAATTTATAATACCTTCCATAACCGGTGTTGCTGGATCTTGAAAACCTGCTTGCCAGGGTTCAGCATAATCCATTAATGTATTTTGAAATATAATATAATTTTTTATTATCATAAAATTTTTAAAAGTTTGTTATTTTAGTTTTTAATATATACAAAATTAATTAATTTAAAATTAAATAAATTAGTAATATTTAATTTTTTTCTCTTAAATACTATACAATTTTAGAAAAGTTTTATTTTAAAACTATTTTTATTTATAAATATTATAAATCTAAATTGAAATTCCCTTTGGTTGAAAAGTATTTTAAATAAAATTTTATTTTTATAACTTGAATTTAATTAATTTCAGATTTTATAAAATTTTTTTGATTTATAATATTTATAAATAAAAACAGGAAAAATGGGACTTGAACCCATAACAATAATTTTGGAGACTATGATTTTACCAATTAAACTATTTTCCCCAGATCTTAAAGTTAATTTAAGAATGTTTAAAGATCTCTTCCAGACACAGGTTCCCCTACGACTACCTTGTTACGACTTCATCAAAGTTACTAATTACTTTCTAAGTATTTTAATTTATTTAAATTAAATTATAAATTATTTTAATTAAATAGTTATTTAAAATTATTAAATACATTAAAATCATTTTAAAAATAATTAACTTCCCTGATGTGACGGGCGGTGTGTACAAAGTCCAGTAACATATTCACCGCAACATGCTGTTTTGCGATTACTAGCGATTCCAACTTCATAAGGGCGAGTTTCAGCCCTTAATCCGAACTAAGATAATTTTTAAAGATTTGCTCCAACTTAACATTATTGCTTCTCATTGTGATTATCATTGTAGCACGTGTGTAGCCCAACTCATAAGGGCCATAAAGACTTGACGTCATCCCCATCTTCCATTAACCTATCATTAATCTTTTTGTTAAAGTTCTTTTATTTTATTTTAATAAATTAGCAACTAACAATAGGGGTTGCGCTCGTTAAAGGATTTAACCAAACATTTCACAACACGAGCTGACGACAGCCATGCAACACCTGTTTTTTATATAAAATTTTATATAAAAATTAGCAAGAGTTGGTAAGGTTTTGCGCGTATTATCGAATTAAACCACATGCTCCACCGCTTGTGTAGACTCCCGTCAATTCCTTTGAATTTCAATCTTGCGATTATACTTTTCAGGCGGAGTGCTTAACGCGTTAGCTGTTATATCTAAAAATTCTAAATATTAGCACTCATCGTTTACGGCATGGACTACCGGGGTATCTAATCCCGTTCGCTACCCAAGCTTTCGTTTCTCAGTGTCAGTATATACCCAGATAATTGCCTTCGCCATAGGCCTTCCTTCTATTATCAACGTATTTTATCACTCCAATAGAAATTCCATTATCCTCTATTTATACTCTAGTTTATCAGTTTTGAAAAAATGTATAAAGTTGAGCTTTAATTTGTTTCTTTCAACTTAAAAAACCACCTACAAACTCTTTACGCCTAATCATTCCGAATAATGCTCGCTCCTCCCGTATTACCGCGGCTGCTGGCACGGGTATTAGCCGGAACTTCTTTTTTAAGTACTGTCATTTTCCTCCTTAATGAAAGAGCTTTACAACCTAATTAGCCTTCTTCACTCACTCGGTATTACTGGATCAAGCTTTCGCTCATTGTCCAAAATTCCCCACTGCTGCCTTTAAAAAAGTTTGGGCCGTGTCTCAGTTCCAATGTGGCTGATCGTTCTTTCAAACCAGCTAAAGATAAAAGGCTTGGTAGGTCTTTTAAACTACCAACTACCATAATCTTACGCAAACTCATCTTTTAACGTTAAAAACTTTAATTTATTTATTCAGTATTTTTATAAAAATAATTATTCTGAATTAAAAGGTAGATAATTCACGTGTTACTCACCCGTCCGCTATGTTTTAAATACATTTAACTTGCATGTGTTAAGCATACCGATAGCATTTATTCTGAGCCAGGATCAAACTCTATTTAAATTTTAATATTAATTATTTAATAATAATTTTTCAAATAATTAAATTTTAAAAATTTAATTAATAAAACATTCTTATATTAATTTTATCTTAAAAGATAAAAATTTTTTAATTTTTAATAAATAATTTTCATTAATAGTTGGAGAAAGTAGGATTTGAACCTACGTAGAAAATATTTCAACAAATTTACAGTCTGCCGCTTTTAACCCCTCAGCCATTTCTCCTTTATATTTTGATGTGATTAGTGGGACTCGAACCCACAATATTTACTTGGAAGATAAAAGATTTACCAATTAATCTATAATCACAAAAAAATGTCAATTCTATTATTATTCCCATTAAATTAAAAAAATGGAAATACCAAATACTGCCTTTGGGTCCATTATATTTATTTAAGCAAAAAAAGGGATTTGAACCCTCAACATTAACCTTGGCAAGGTTATACTCTACCATTGAGCTATTTTTGCTAAGAATTTATTATAAAAAGTGAATTTAATAATAAAAATAATTCATGATTATTTTGTACATTTGTATGAATAGATACATCAATAGATGGTATATTTTTAAATTTTGAAAATTCAGTTTGTAATTCAAAAAAATCAAAAATATTTGAAATTTGAAAATCAAAAATATTTTTATTTTTACAATTAATTTTTATTGAAGTTAAATGTGGTATAATAAAAATTAACACTTTTTCTAAAAAATTAAAAATATTTTTCCGTCTTAAAGTAACTTTACAACCAATAATTGAATTTTTTTTTATTTTTAAATAAATATTATTTTTTTTTGATTTAGTTATAAGAGGTTTTTGATTAGTTATTAATTTTAAAAGTAAAATTATATTAATTAATTTTTTTTTTTCAATATTTGTATTTTTAAATCCAATATTTAAACAAATTTTAGTTATTTTAGGAATTTCAAATATATTTTTAAAATTTAATTTTGTTAAAAGATCATATATAATAACATTTTGATAATGATTTTGTAAATTTTTTTCCATAGATTTTTATAAAATATTTGAAGCTAATGATAATATTTTAAAATTTTTTTGTTTTCGAAATTCAGAAGTAATTGGACCAAATATACGTGTTCCTAAAGGTTTATTTTGATTATTTAAAATAATTATACAATTTTTATCAAATTTTATTAGATTACCAATTGTACTTTTTTTTTGATATATTGTATGAATAACTAAAGCTTTAAATAAATCACCTTTTACTATTTTAATTTTTTTTTTTTGGTTCAAACGTAATTTCTTAGTTGAAATTAAAATTGTATCTCCAATTTTTCCTACTTTTTTTTTATAAATTTTAATACATTGTCCTATTTTAATACCACTATTATCATTTATTTTTAATTTAGTTTGAATTTGAATCATAATTAATTATTTTATTATATTATAATAAAATGATGAGAGCAGGACTTGAACCTACATCTTCAGATTATGAGCCTGACAAGTTAACCTATTACTCTATCTCATCATATGCGCAATTTTCGGAAGAAAAGGATTTGAACCTTTGATCTTCTGTTCCCAAAACAGATGCATTAGCCAGACTATGCTATCTTCCGTTTAATTATAATGATGGTAGGACTCGAACCTACAACATTAGGATTATGATTCCCACGCTCTACCTTTAAACTACATCATCTTATTAATAGGTCGAAGTGGGATTTGAACCCACGAGTTAATTTAATTAACCGATAGTTTAGCAAACTATTGCCGTAAACCGCTTGGCTATTCGACCCCAATATAAAAACTTCTTTGATAGGATTTGAACCTATAACCTAATGGTTAACAGCCATTTGCTCTACCGTTGAGCTACAAAGAAATAAATATATTTAAATTTTGTAAACTTTTAGTATTTTAAAGCTAAATATTTTACAATACTTACACTTAAAACCTATCTATGTAATCATCTTTTACAGTTTTTTTATGAAAAATTTTTAAGAACGGTTTCTTACTTAGATGCTTTCAGTAATTATCCAAAATAAATTTAGCTACTCGGCAATGCTTTTAAACAACCGATACACCAGAGATTTACCCTTCTCGGTCCTCTCGTACTAGAGTTAGATTCTTTCATTTTTCAAAATATCTATAGAAGATAGGAACCAAACTGTCTCACGACGTTCTAAACCCAACTCACGTACCACTTTAATCGGCGAACAGCCGAACCCTTGGAACCTTCTTCAGCTCCAGGATGTGATGAGTCGACATCGAGGTGCCAAACGACTCCGTCGATAGGAGCTCTTAGGAGTCATTAGCCTGTTATCCCCGGAGTACCTTTTATCCGTTGAGCGATAATCTTTCCACAAAGAATTATCGGATCACTATGACCGACTTTCGTCCCTGTTTGATATGTCTATCTTACAGTCAAGCAAGCTTTTACCATTATACTCTACAATTGATAAAATTATCCAATTTGAGCTTACCTTTGTACACCTCCGTTACTCTTTAGGAGGTGACCGCCCCAGTCAAACTACCAACCATACACTGTCTATTTAAAAAATATTAGTTATTTATTTTAATAAGAGTGGTATTTCAAAGATATCTAAACAATTTACTAGCGTAAAGGTCTAAACGATTACCACTTATACTACACATATTAGATAAAATAACCATATAAAGATGTAGTAAAGGTTCACGGGGTCTTTCCGTCTAACTATAGAAAATCCGCATCTTCACGGATATTTCAAATTCACTGAGTCAATGTTGGAGACAGCGGGGATGTCGTTACACCATTCATGCAGGTCGGAACTTACCCGACAAGGAATTTCGCTACCTTAGGACCGTCAGAGTTACGGCCGCCGTTTACTGGGACTTCCATTCAATGCGTAAACATTTCCTTTTAATCTTCCAGCACCGGGCAGGTGTCAGACCCTATACATCATGTTACCATTTAGCAGAGTCCTAAGTTTTTATTAAACAGTCGCAACCCCCTATTCTGTGCCACCTAATTAGTTAAATTAGGTACTTTTTATCCCGAAGTTACAAAGTCATTTTGCCGAGTTCCTTCAACATAGTTCTCTCATTCACCTTAGTCTACTCGACCTATCCACCTGTGTCGGTTTAGGGTACGGTTTTTAATTAAAAAAGCTATTTCCTGAAAAATTTAAAATTTTTGTCACTTTTTTTAAAAAATTTAATTTAAAAATTATCCCATCAAAATTTGCTTTCGTCAAATCTTTCTTAGGGGCCGTTTCACTCTATAGAATTCATTTTAACATAGAAACCCTTGGATTTACGGTGATAATGATTAATAGTCATTATTTTTTGTTACTAATGCCAGCATTTTCTTTTCTGATATCTTCAATATATTTCACAATATATCTTTATTAATTTACAGAATGTTCCGCTACCGTTTTATTTTTTCATAAAACTTGCCGCTTCGGTAAATTTCTTAAGTCTCGATACATTTTAGGCGCAAAAAAACTAGACCAATGAGCTATTACGCTTTCTTTAAAGGATGGCTGCTTCCAAGCCTACCTACTGGTTGTCATTATTTTTTTACTTCCTTTTTCACTTAGAATATTATTTAGAGACCTTAGCGATCAATCTGGGCTGTTTCCCTCTTGACAAAAGACCTTAGCGCCTAATGTCTGTCTATTTAAATAACGTTTTTTTGTATTCGGAGTTTCCAAGAATTTAGTAAGTTTTTAAGCCCCTTAGCTCAATGAGTGCTCTACCCCAAAAAAAGATTTTAAATGCTCTACTTCAATAGATTTCGCGGAAAACCAGCTATCTCTGAGTTTGATTAGCCTTTCACTCCTAATCACAAATCATCTCCATATTTTGCCACATATGTGAGTTCGATCCTTCAAATAGTTTTACCTATTTTTCAATCTGTTCATAATTAGATCACTCAGTTTCGGGTCTTATTTATATAACTTACAGCTTTTTAAAACTTGATTTATCTACGCCTACTTTATTAAATTAAGCTTGCTATAACAATAAACTTGCTGGCCCATTATGCAAAAGGTACACTGTCACTTTTTTTAAAAGTTCCAATTGATTATTAACATTAAATTTCAGAATTATTTCAAACTCAAAAGTTTTTTTTCACCTTTCCTTTACAGTACTTGTTCACTATCGATCATTAATTTTTAAAAGGTTTTGAGGGTGGTTCCCCAATATTCAAAAAAGATTACACATACCTCTTTTTACTATTATAAAAAAAAATTATTCTACAGGACTTTCACCTTTTTTAGTAAATTTTTCAAAATTTTTCAAATAATTTAATTGATTTTTATAAACCTAATTTCCATTTTCATTCGTCATTACTTACAGAATCTCGTTTGATTTTTTTAATAGTTACTTAGATATTTCAATTCACTATTTTTAAAATTTTCACAAAGAAAAAGTTTTCTTTAGGAAATCTATATTTCGAAATAATATATTATTTAATATAGCTTTTCGCATTTTTTACGTCCTAAAAATAAAATTAATGCCAAGGCATTCATTTAATGCTTTTATTATTACTATTTATTTATACTTAAACCATTGAAATAAATTGAATTTTTATTTTTTTTTTAAATATTCATTAATTAATTTTAAATTTAAATGAAAAGGATATAAAATTGCTTTAAAAGTAGGTTCTTTAAAAAAAATACCTTTTTTTATTTTTTTATTTCTATATAAATATTCAGTTGTTAAGGGTTTTTTTGGTCTTTTTTCACCTAAAAAATAATAAATATCTTTTTTCTTTCGAAAATAATATTTTTTTTTTTTTTTATTAAAATAAGGTTTATTAATTTTAAAATTTTTATTAATAAATTTTTTTTGGTCATAATTTTTATTAATAAATTTTTTTTGGTCATAATTTTTATTAATAAATTTTTTTTGGTCATAATTTTTATTAATAAATTTTTTTTGGTCATAATTTTTTATTAATAAATTTTTTGGTCATAATTTTTATTAATAAATTTTTTTTGGTCATAATTTTTATTAATAAATTTTTTTTGGTCATAATTTTTATTAATAAATTTTTTTTGGTCATAATTTTTTTTTTTTTTTTGCATATTTATAATTTTTTATAATAAAAACGATATCCCCCTTTTTTAATATAAAATTAGGTTTACTTATAATTTTATTATTAATTTGAACTTTTTTATGATTAATTAATTGTTTTGCTTGAAAAATAGTTTTTACTAATTTTAATCTTACTAAATTAATATCTAAACGACTTTCTAACATTATAATAAATTTTTGAAATATATTTATTTTATTATCTTTTTTTGATAATTTTTTAAATATATTTTTTAATTGATATTCATGAATACATCCATAAAAATTTCTAAATTGTTGTTTTTCAAATAATCTTTTTTGAAAAAATTTTTTACGTTTTTCAGGTTTAATTTCTTTTTTATATCGTAATTTTCTTTTAAATATATTCCATTTTTTTGATCTTAATTTTAATAATTTTAAATTTATATGAATGTTTTTATTATTTTGAAAACATATTTTATTTCTTGGTTTTAATTTATTCATATTATTTATTAAAACATTTTACGTAATAAATACATTAAAATATATATTGATTGAATATTTTTTGAATTTGTTACAATAGGATAATTAATATTTTTCATAGTTTGACTTGTATTAATTAATGAAATTATTGGAATTTTTAAAGTTGAAATTTCTTGATTTAAAAAAGTATCCTTAACTGAACTTTTAATTATTAAAATTAATTTGATTTCATGTTCTTTAATTAAATAATGAATTATTTTATTAAATGTTGTATTTCTAATTTTATTAGTAATTAATCCATTTATCCAGTCATTAGTAAAAAAAATAATATTAGAATGTTTTTTTTTAAATGCGGTTGTAAATAAAAATTTAATTTCATTTGAATTACCAATTATTAAAATTTTTTCTTTTTTTTTTATTGTATATTTTATTAATTTAAAAATACGTTTTAAAAAAAAAGAAACATTTTTTAAATTAATTATAGTATGATCATATCTATTACCATAAATAAATGGTAATATTTCTTTATTTGTATAAATTAATAAATCTCCATACATGTTTTTTGATTTAAATAATAAATTTAATAAAATGTTATTATTTTTTTTTTTTTTTATCATATTTAATTATTTTTTACTTTTTTTTCCTTCTTTTTGAAAAAATTTTTCATTTTTTAATAATAAACCTTTCCCTTTATAAGGTTCAGGTTGTTTATGATTTTTAATATAATAAACAAATTGGTTTAAAAATATATAATCAATACTACTAAAAATTAACATATTTGATTGATTAATAATTTTGATATTAGAAGGAATTGATATAATAATATCATGACTAAATCCTAATTTTAAAATTAAATTATTATTTTTAATAAAAGCTTTAAAACCTATACCTTTTAAAAATAAACTAATTTTAAAACCACGTAAAACACCTTTTATTTTTATTTTAATTAATTTATTATATAAATTTAAAATACTTTTTTTATTTTTAATTATATTATAATTAATTAATAATTTATTTTTTTTAATAAAACAATATATATTATTCATTAATGATAATGATAATAATCCTAAAGATGTTTCAAAAAAAATTATTTCATTTTTATTAAAAATTTTTATATTATTTGGAAAAATAAAACTTTGATCTATAAAAAAAAGTTGAATATTTATTAACGAACTTTTAAAAAAAATTTTATTTTTTAATTTCACATCTGTTTTTAATATTTGAATCATAATTTTAAAAAATTTGACAAATTAATTCACCACCAACATTTAATTTTTTAGCCTGTAAATCAGTTAAAATACCTAAAGATGTTGAAATAAGATAAAAACCTGTTTTTTTTTTATATAAATCTTTATTAGTTATATATAAACGTTTTCCAGGTTTTGATAAACGTTTGATATGTGTTACAACTGCTTTATTTTTTTTATATTTTAAATATATATTTAATTTATTTTTGGAATTTATTTTATAACTTTTTATAAATCCTTCATGAGTTAAAATATTTAGAATATTTATACTTTGTTTTGATTTGTTTTGTATAATTTTTGACTTTTTGGCTAAATAACCATTTTTTATTTGTGAAAATAAATTTGAAAGAGTATCTGTTACAATCATCATAATAAAATTTACCAACTATATTTTGAAACACCGGGTAATAAACCTTTTGAGGCTAATTTACGTAATTGAATTCTTGAAATTTTAAATAAACGATAAATACTTTTAGAACGTCCAGTTAAAATACATAAATTTTTAATTCGAGTAATAGAAGAATTTTGATGAAAAAAAAACCATTTTTGTTGTAATTTCCATCGTAAATCTTTTTTAATATTTAAATTTTTTGAAAGAATTTTTAATGTTAATCTATTTTTTTCAAAATTTTTAAATAAATAACGCTGTTTAATATTTTTTTTTTTTTTTTTTGCATAAAATTATATAATTAAAATCAATATGGAGATAATCGGATTCGAACCGATAACCTTATATTTGCAAAACATATTTTCTACCTATTGAAATATATCCCCAATAAATGTATTGGGATTCGAACCCAAGACCATTGGATTAAAAGTCCAGTGCTCTACCAACTGAGCTATACATTTATTTAAAAATTAATTTAAAATAAAAATTTTTTTAAATAATAAAAATCTTTGATTCAAAAAAAAATTAATTTTTTGTTTTAATAAATTATGAATAATCGGAGTTTCTTGTTTTTTGGTTTTTTCTTTTTTTTTATGTATTGATAATTTTTTGGAAATAGATAATTCAAAAGTAGAACAAAAAGTTGTATAAAAATTATTAAAAAAAAAAAAAAAATTCTTTTTTTCAAAATTAATTTGATTTTTTTTTTTATTATCAAAAATTAATTTTTTTTTTCTAAATTTCAAATTATAACAAATTTGAGGTAAAAAAAAATAAGTAAGAATAATATAAAAAAAAAAGAAAAAAACCAAAAAACAAGAAACTTGATCTAAAAATGAAAATTGATCAAATTGTGGCATAATTTAATATTATTTCTTTTTTTTCAACATATTTTTTCTTTGAAAGAACACTTGTTTTTTCTTGAAAAAATGTTTATTTTTTCTTCTTTTTTTAATTTTTAAAAATTTTAAAATAAATCGAACATAAGAAAGTCTTGATAATTGTTTTTTTTTGAAATTATTAGTTTTTTTATTAAATGTATTATTAATTTTAAAATTTAAATATTTAAATTTATAACAATTAATTAATTGTGTTGCATTAATTTTTTTTTTATAAAGTCCTTTTTTATTATATTTATTAAAATAAAATCTTTTTCGAAAATCCAACGCAATATGTAATTTTTTAGGTTTCATTGTAAAAATATAACCTAAAATAGAAATAAGTATTTTTTTATTTCTTCGAGTTCCACCTAATACACGACCTTTAATTGAAGTATTTTTAGGATTTATAGCATATGGAAACATTATTTTATTAAATTGTTTTAATATATTATAAGTTAAATCATAATTAAATAATAAAATATTTTTATATTTTAAATCTATTGTTGAAATTTCACTTATTTTTATCAAAGTAAATGGTAAATAAATATTTTCATAATTATTGAATTCAATTATAGATGCTTCTAAAATTGGATTTTTATATAAAATTTGATCATTAAATAAAATATTTTTTAATTTAAATTTATTATTTTTTAAATAATTATTTTTTAAAAATTGTGAATATTTTAATAAATTATTAAGTTTTTGTTTTTTTAATTTCTTCATTTAAAATTATTAATTAGGCTTAGTAGGATTTGAACCTACAACTATACCGTTATGAGCGGTATGCTCTAACCAATTAAACTATAAGCCTTATTATTTATAAATAAATTTTGTTTTAACAGGCAATTTATTAGATCCTGCTTTAAGAACTTTTTTTGCATTTTCTAACGAAATACCACTAATCTCATATAAAATTTGACCTTTTTTAACTTTAGCAACCCAAAATGAAACATTTCCTTTTCCTTTACCCATACGATTTTCTGTAGGTTTTGTTGTTATAGGTATATCCGGAAAAATTCGGATCCAAAGAAATCCTAATTTTTTCATTTTTCGAATGATTATTTTACGTGTTGCTTCAATTTGTTTTGAAGTTAAACGGGATTCTTCTGATACTTTAATTGCATATTTACCGTAAATAATTTTACTACCTTTTATTGTTTTACCTATAACTTTACCTTTAAATTGTTTTTTATACTTAGTTTTTTTTGGGAATAGCATAATTAAAAAATTTTTTTCTTTTCTGTAAAAATATTTGTTTTTTTAATTTAAAATTAATTGTCTTTTTTAAGGGTTTAAAAAAAATCCATAATTTAATACTACAAATACCTGATGGTGTTTTAAATTCATTAAAATGATATTTTATATTATATTTTAATGTATTTAAAGGAATTTTACCTTTTTGAAACATTAGTTTTTTTTTACGTTTTGATTTATTTAAACGACCTTTAAATTGTAAACGATATCCAACAAAATTAGAAAATATTTTAAAAAATTCATTAAGCATATTATTAATATTATTTATAAATTTTTTATGTGTTTTTTTTCGTTCTAATGTTTGTTTAATATAAAATGTTATTATATTAATATTTTTAGTATAAAGTGCATAACTAAAATTATAAATCATTTTTTTGATATTTTTATTAATTCGATTATTTTTTTTTATTCGAATAAAAATCTTTTTTAAATGTTGTCTTAAATTAATAAATTCAAAAAAATAAATATTTTTAATAAATATTTTTATATTATTATTTGGATAATATAAATTGAAATGATGTATTATTTTATTAAAAGATAATTTATAATATTTTTTTGCATTTTTTTGAATATAAATATATATATTTATATTATTTGATATTTTTATAATTTTAATATCAATTAATTTTAAATTTTTATAATTAAAAATATTTTGAAAATATTTTTTTATTTCTAAATCAAAATGTAATAAACCGGAATACTCATTATTAGCAACAATCCATTTCGAATTCCAATTCTTTTTTTTATTTAATCTTAAACTAACTGGTATACTTTTTTGACCCATAATTTATTTTTTTTTTTTTATATATATGTTTTTTACGTGTATTAATAAATTCACCAAATTTAAAACCAATCATTTTATCATTTATTTTTAAATTAATAAAAATTTTTCCATTGTAAACACTTACAGAATAATTAACATATTCCGGTAATATAGTTAAATTTTTATTAGTTATTTTCATCCATTTTTTTTTTTTTAAAAAATTAACTTTGAAAAATGGACCTTTATATTTACTTCTTGACATATTTTATTGAATAATTAATTTTTTTTTTTTACGTGTAGGTTTCCCTTTTGTTATTTTACCTTGAGGGGTTACAGAAGGTCGTCCACCACTTGTTTTTCCTTCACCACCACCATGAGGATGGTCTACTGGATTTTTAGCAACCCCTCTTACAACAGGTCGTTTATTTAACCAACGGGAACGACCAGCTTTTCCTAATTTAATTTTTTTATGATTAATATTAGACACGGTCCCTAATGTAGCATAACAAGTTAATAAAATTAATTTTAATTCACCCGAATTTAATCTAATTCGAGCATATTTATTATCAATTTTCTGAATTAATTGTGCAGAAGTACCAGCACTTCTTATTAATTTCCCTTTTGATTGGGGATATAAACTAATATTATGTATTAAACTTCCAATAGGAATATTTTGTAAAGGTAAAGCATTACCTATTTTTAAATCAGCATCTAATGAACTTTTAATATATTGATTAATCTTTAATCCTTCGGGTGCTAAAATTAAATAAGATTGAAAATTATTTTTAATATAAGCAATATTTGCAGAACGATTAGGATCATATAAAATTTTAATTACATAACCTTCAATATTTTTTGATCTATTGAAATTAATGATTCGATATAAACGTTTATGTCCACCACCTCGATGTTTTATAGTTATTTTACCTTGATTATTTTTACCATTTGCACGTTGAAAACCTTTTGTTAATGATTTGATTTTAAAAGTTTGAGTTAAATTATTTTTTTTTAATAAAAATGTTTGACGTTGTGATGGTGTTATGGGATTTATTTTTTTTTCTATCATTTTGTATGGTATATAGATAAAATCTATTATGTTATATATTTTTAATAAAATAATTTCTGATTCAAAAAATATTTTATATGCATTAACTATATTATACGGAATCAATAAATTTCAAGCAAAAAAAATTTGTAAAAATATTGGAATTAATCCTCAAATCACCCTTAATAAACTTAAAAACAACCACGTAAACCGACTTATTACTTATATTAATAAAAATTTAAAAATTGAGCATCTTTTAAAAAAATCAAAAACTGAAAGATTAAATGAATTATTAGAAATTAAAAGTAATAGAGGGGTTAGACGAAGTCAAGGATTACCTGTTAGAGGACAACGTACACATACAAATGCTCGAACTTCAAAAAAATTACAAAATATTTTTATTCAAAAACGTTTTTCACGGAATAAACGTTCATTTAAAAATAAAAAAAAATTAATTAAGAAAAAAAAATAAAATTAATTATTCTATGAATAAAAATAAATTTAAATATAATTTTAAAAATAAATATAAAAAAAAAAATAAAATTAAAAAAAAAAATCCATTAATTTTAGCTAATTTACATGTTATTGCAAATTTTAAAAATACTATTATTAGTTTAACAAAATATAATGGAAATCTTTTACAACAATGGTCTACAAAATCATTAAAAAAAACAAGATTTAAAAAAAATACACCATATAATGTTCAATTAATTGTTTATAAAATTAATAAATATTTATATTTAAAAAATATAAAAAAATTAAAAATTTATTTACATGGTACAGGTTTAGGTAGATATAATATTTTAAAAAAATTAAATAGAAAACAAGTAAAAGTAAAATATATTTTTGATAAAACAACAAAACCTTTTAATGGTTGTAAATTAAAAAAAAAAAGAGACGTTAAATTTTTATCATGGATAGATGATCGAGTGGTTTAAGGTGTCAGTCTTGAAAACTGAAGTATATAATAATACCGTGGGTTCGAATCCCACTCTATCCTTTAAAAAGCTAGAGACGGATTCGAACCGTCATTCAAGGATTTGCAGTCCTTTACATTACCTTTATGTTATCTAGCCAAAAGTTAAATTATAATATATAATATATGCATAAAAATAAAAAATTTTTTACCTATAAAAATAAAATTATCTTGACAAATGGATCTTCTTTAAAAATAACATCTATTAAGTATTTAAAAAATTATCAAATAAATTTAAAAATTTTTCAATTAAAAAAAACTAAACCCAAAATAAATAAAAATTTTAAATTAAATTTTATTAAAAAAATTATTTAATTTATATTTATTTAAATATATTAAAATATATATAAATATTTCAAAAATTAATATAAATATTAAATAAATGTATAAAAAGTTTATTATATCTGGAGGTGTAATTAAAGTGCTTAATAAAAGTATTTTTAAATAAAAAAATTTTCTAAAATTAATAATTGTTTTAATATGAAAAAATTCATTAATAATTAAAAAAAAAAGAAAAAATAAATAAATAAATATTATAAATATATAAATAAATAAATAAAAAATAAAATTAAAATAATTATTAATTTTTGGTTCAAAATAAATAGTTAACAAATATAAATTTGAAAAATTTAAATTTAATAAAAAATTCCAAATATTAGGAATAATATTTAGAAAAACTAATTGTATTATAAATAAATTAAAAAGTAAATATAAAATATAAAATTTAAAAAATATAAAATTTTCAAATTTATATAAACCTTTTGCTAAAAAAAACCAAATTAATAAAATAGTTAATTGAATTATTATAAAAAAAGATATAAAAGTTGCTATAAGAATATTAGTAATAAAAATTTCAGTAATATTTGTAAAAATAAAATATTTTAACATATTTTTATTAAGTAAATTATTAACTAATAAATATATTAATTGATCAGAAAAATAATATGAAATTATAAAAAGATAAAAAAAAGAAATTAAAAGTACAAAAAAATTATATTTTAATTCAAAAAAATGTAATTGGAAATAGGTTATTATTTTATTTTTTTTCATTTATTTTAAAAAATAAAGCCTACTTGGTGAAATTGGTAAACACGATAGATTTAAAATCTGTTCCCATTTACGGGTTATTGGTTCAAATCCAATAGTAGGTATACATTATCAAAGTGGTGAAATTGGTAAACACGT
>MIQA02014352.1:0-14183 GCA_001887855.2 Sclerospora graminicola | reverse complement strand
GTTGATGGGTGTTTATCGTCACCAATCAACGGCCATGTGTGGTCCACTTCAGTCTCAATATTTTCCGATCGCTTTACCACACCTGCCTGCCACAAATCCCTGTTGGGAATGTCCAATCAACTGAGCCAAAAATTGTTGGAGGCGTTTAGTTAGGATCTTTGCAAAGATCTTATATCCAGTCGTTGGTAGCGATATGGGACGGTAATCAAGCGCGTTACTTGAGTCCCCTTTCTTTCGTAGCGGGATTACGATCGCTTTCATGAAGGATTGCCGTGGGGGGGGGCGCCCCGTGTAACACGTCATTTCACCCACAGGCTAAAGGATCTACCGTTACCATCGGAAAGTCTTTATAGAAATCATTCCCCACACCGTCATGACCAGCAGCCTTGTGACGTTCCAATCCTTCGATGGCTGCATGCACATCTTCCGCTGTTATTGGAGATAACAGCGCTGTATTTTACGATGCTGTGACTCGACGAGCATCTGGTATCCGCATAAAAGTCTGAATGGCTTCTTTTAGACGGTGACCGGGTACGGTCCGATGACATGTACCCATAATGGGTTGCCAAGACATGGCAAACCTGTCTGGGATTGACAGATTTACTGGGAAAGGAAGATCAGTATTCAAGGAAATTGTTGTTACGGTTTGGTCTTTTTCCCAGACTGCTGTACGTCTAAAAAGCCAACGAATACCCGCAGCCGATCTGTGAAGACGTGAACCCCTTCGGAACCGCCTTTCTGCCAAAAACGTAGCCGCTAAGGATGTAATAATGTGATGTCGAGTTTGGGCATTAATGTGAGTAATCTTTTGCAGTTGATGCTGTCTTCTTTTCCGACGTCTCGACAGCCTTCTTCTCCAAATGTATAACACATCCCGAACATGATTAATTAAATTATAACATGTCCTAGCGTCGGATACGATATTAGGTCGTTGAGAAATATGGTCAAAAATCGACAGTTGAATTGTCTCCTTGCTTGCACCTGGAAATGGTAAATTACCCGTTGCTGCACCCCAGGTCGTCTGATACTCGCCAGATCCTTCATCCCTAACATGTGTTGGTTATAGTCTGAGTATACGGGTGGGCTGTCCACTGAAACCCAGACAACCCACTGTCTCCAGTTATCCGTGACTATCAAGACGACTCGCTTGTGTACCCCTCCAGAACGTGAAGTGTTCTGTCTATCAAGACGACTCGCTTGTGTACCCCTCCAGAACGTGAAGTGTTCTGTCGGGTCTAAATTTGTCTCCGCAAGTGCTGAATCCAGAAGTAATCTCGCATCGTATAAATTTCAGTCCATAACAATTCGAGATAGTACTGCACTTTCTGGTTTAGTCGAGCGCTGTCCTCCCAATCGATCAAGAACCGGTGAGACGACACAGTTAAAATCCCCTGCCATAATTAGATTATCTAGACGGCGTGGTAGAATCTGGCGGATAATCTTCTTGTGCAGTGATGTCCCCAGAAGGCCCATAAATATTAATAATGATACGTCCATCCCATTGCACGGCAATAAATCGATGTGACCAATCTCTAAGTTTCCACGGGGATATAGAGTGGGCTACATCAGGTCGCACTAAAATAGCTACTCCACCTTGTTTCTTGTCAAAAACACTCCAATATGACAGGGTTATTGTTTTATGATATACCCCCCACACTTGCGCCCATTTAGTAGCAACATCTAATTTTTCCGCGTCTGTTGTGATATGTGTTTCTTGGAGAAGGATAAGATGAAGTAGCTGTCCTACATTCCCTAACCGCCATGCTAGCAGCCAATCGTTGATGTCTCGCGAGGTGAAACCTCTCACGTTTTGACTAATAATCGAGTAAGTAGCCCCAGCTGTTCGAGGACGATATTGTGACCTGTTTGGGTCAAATTCCATATCCCGTAATAACCGGTATTTGGTATATGTGTCCAAAGCGTTGAGGTTATAATAATGATTTTTCATAATATTGACCATGTCGGTGCCCTTAGTACCGGTGTTGTACCGATAAATCGGTACCATCCCCATCCAATGGTACCGGTAATATGGTACTCGTACTGTTACACTGACCTTGTTGAGCTGATATGACCACCTGCTCTGATGTCATAAAGGATGTAAGCCGCTTCCAACTCGAACTAGCCCCCCGTTCAACTGCATCAATACACGCCGTATATTGTGTCGACGTTGAGCGGGCTTGCATATGACGTTGGAATAACGTAACAATTGAATCCGTCGGGTTATGATCCAGGCCAATAAGTGCTGCTACCTGTTCTGCATGTAGGAACGCACTGAGCAGTCCTTGAGCCAGTACTCCAGTTTGTTTTGGCGAGAGCATTCGCAGTGTGGCACTTCCCCATATTTCATTTTCCGCAGACGTGTCCATTCTTGCCGACTGTTGAGAATGGCTAGTTTCTGGGCTGGTGTCGATACTTGTAAGTACCGGTCCTCCCATGTTTTGAACCACTCGGCAGGAATATCCGCTAGTCCTTGGATGTTCCAAGTTTCAACCATCGCAATCCAGCACTGTTCACGCCATTTCTTAGTTAATTCTGTAAGCACCCCAGAATGACGGCCTTCAAGTATATGATATGTGCCTGGAATCTCCTTTAGCAGATGTAGTATTCGATTGGCTTCAAATTTCACCGCTTTCATCCATACTAATTTAGTGGAAGCCACTGTGGGAAAAGCGATACTGGTGTTTCGTTCCCATTCCGGTTGTAACGTGTTCCAGGATTCTGTAAAGTCTACCAGGGGAATTGATAAATCTTTTGCTTCCTCCCCACATTCATGTCATCAACCAATTCTCGCACGACCGGGAGAGTTTCTTCTTGTGGCACCTCCATAACAATATTGTTCTGTCTGCAAATTCGTTTTGAACTGTAACTATTTTCTTCTGGGTCATCTCTGTCCATTCCCCCTCTGTAGTTTGGAACAAACTCTGATCCAGATGATTGCGAACTAGGAAGCAGCAAGGTTTCGGGTTCTGGCTGAAAGTCCTGCCAAACTTTGCTATACCATTGATGCAAAATAGGTTCTGAAATCTGGTATTTTTGTAAAAACCAGGTGCGTGTAGATAAATCATCCAAGTCATCACTTAATAGATGTTCCTGCTCTGGAAGTGACAGCTGGGTGACAGTATCGGTGAGAAAATGCAGGACCTCTCTCATCCTCGGATCTCCGGTTCCTATTATTTGATGAATCTCACTTGAGGGCATGGTGGATCGTTGGGTCCTCAAGGCGAGTGATGATGTCCTCGAAGTCACCCTCCCACGAGTCCGAATCCCATGGGGATTGGGCTGCATAGTCGTCTTCTTGACTTAAACCGTGTACCGTTAGAGTTTCCGAATGGTCCTTTTCACTATTATCATCATCAATTGATACATTTACCTCAATAGGTTGAATGGCGCTCGAACCTGCTGAGTTCTCCTTTGGGGAGATTGTCCATTGGAACCTGGGTTCCTTCTCGTCATCATAATCTTCATCGCTACTGCTAGTTCCCATATCGATATCATCCTTGGTCATTACTCCATCTCCAATAGGTAAGGCCGAGTAGTGCCCCCCCCCCAAAATGTAATATAAGAGGCAGCTGGCCGCTGATTCTTCAGATTGAAAGACCTCCATATGGTGCCGGATCTTTTCACAGAATACTTCGGTTGTAATGGGATTTTCCCCGCTGATTTGGTATTTTTTTGTTTTAAAATGTACGGGTTTCGGGAGTGTACATTAACACTCCTGGTGAAGTGCCCATTTCCCCTTGGCTTAGAACATAAGTCTCCTTGTGCAATAGGGTGCTCATGGTTGACAGTGTGTCGTTAATTCCCCAGGCTGATATGGGAATGGTCTCTTCGAGTTTTAAACTGCTCTGTGCAAAATCCCGTCGATAATCTTGAAATGCCAGCTTCGATTCTTTCGCAGAGATTCTTGGATAAGCTCTTCCTAGACCTAATAGCGTTTGTTTCCGGATGCCCGGTGGAAACTTGATATCAAAGTCAATTAATGCCCGAACCAAACATCCCTCTTTCATCTTTGAGGCTAAATCCCCCAGTATCGGAATTTTGTCTCCATCTAACACCGACGAAGTCAAAGCTTGACAGATCGCATAAACCTGACAGTTCCCGGTGGCTGGCGTACGCACCGGTTTAAGTGATAAAAAGACGGTCAACTCACGGACCGAGTGAAACACTCTATCATTGTTGTCTGGATCCTTTAGATGTGGAGATACATCTAACGGACCTTGCTCCTGAGTAATGTCGTCAATGGATTCGTAAATCTTGGCTTTTATTTGGCCTTCCACCATGAGGAGTGCGCTAGTTTTCGTATTGAAAATCTTCTCCTGCTTGCGTTGTTTAGCAGTGAGCTTTTGTTGCTCCTTACCACTTTGCTTGGGGCTAATACTACGTGATCTGGCTTGTGGATCATCCGCGCCTTGGGCTGCTCCTTGGTCGTCCTGAATAAGTGGTACGTCCGTGTTTACATCCTTCTGTCCCGAGCGTTCTGTCCCACGGTGAGACTTACGAATATCCTCTTGTAAGCTAGAGATAAATTCCTGCTTGACTTGATTCTTATCAGTTGTCATCTTTTAGGGGGAGTGGTGTTTTCAGTCTTCTTCCGTTGTTCCACCCTGGGAGTGCGTTACGTGCAGACGATGCACGACTTGCCCGGACTGGCTTGCCATCTTGCCCATGATGAGTTAACTGCGGGTCCCCATCTTTGTGGATAGAATGTTGAGGAATGTCATCATTTTACTCCTTCAAACCTGTATCAGGTGTCTCCTTGGCAGACTCCTCTTTACTGGTCTGTTCCAGCTGTTGCTCACGTGTTCGATCCACTTGTTGACGTAAATCCTCCATACTAGTGAAAGTTGTCAATGTTTTGAGATCCTCCGGTTAAACCTGTAAATCGACTAACGGTGTCGTGCATTTGCGCATTTGATGCCCCATTTCTCCACATCTGAGACACTGGGTCCGTCCTTTAATAGACGGATGTTCTATGACCATCATGGTGTGGCACCAGTATAGTCGTTTGAACCCTGCTAGCGCCGATGGACACGCCTCAGATTCGACAATCACCTCCCAAAGTGCCGACGTGTCTGATAAGGGACCACTCTTGTCAAGATCGTCGAGTTGAAATTCCATTCCAAGAATAGACTTTAGAAAAACAGTTAACTTTAATAAATCCATCGAACGAGTAATATTCTTGAGAATGCATGAATAAAAGCCATTTTGGCTATTACTGTTCTCCATTTTGATCTACATGAGCATCCCACGCTGTTTTCCCTGGGGACCGATCTTCTTGGTGGAGATTGCGTAGTGAATGTTCGTATCGGTGAAAGGGAACACGGACCCCTGTAATTTTTTTCGCCATTACTCTCGTAAAAAAATGAAAATAAAGGGAGTGATCACCAACATTGTAGCAGATATTTTTAACTTGTACCACCATCTGCCATAATGCAGCTGAGCCCGTCCCCCTAGTGGATGCTGCCGTTGCTATGCTTTCTTGGATGCACTTCGTACTTAAGAATGCCTCCTTAATTGGGCTTTCGCCTCGCGATTCCATCTCAAGACATCCTTCCACTTGCGCTCTAATAGTATGAACAAGACGTACTTGCTCATCTGTTTTCATTATCCGCTTTAGAAATTGAGGCAGTTGACGGGCAATGATGTGCCCCTCAACCAGACCCTGGACCATTCTCCATTCGTCGTCCGTTCCTTGTCTCAATTTCGACGGTGAAAACTTTCCATAGGTCTTCTCGCATACTTCTCTCAGTCGAGTGATTTCCACTGCCGAATATATATCTGTTTTAAATAGAAACGGCTTCGTGAAGATTTTTGCACTCAGTTCGGTTTCACTGCACTTGGCCCAGCCACTTTGTTGCCCATCCCTGCAGGACAGGCGCAAACAAATCAGCCTTTTTAACATGTTCTTGGCCAATATTTTTCCACAGAATGTTCTCGAACCCTTGTGATGAACGCTGAGCAAATAGTGCAGCTCCTACCACTTTGTGTCGCCAGACCGTCCACTCGTTATTATTTTCCATGACGATAATCTCAAAGTAATCTAATAATCTCTCCAATTCCACAGGTTTTAGGAGCGGAAAGCGTTTAGCCACTTCTGACAACCGCGATAATGGTCCCCTTCACTTTTACATAGATTACGGCAAATAGGTCCTGCATAAGTTCCATTCATGCTTGTACCCGTGGTCGCGTCGTTGTAGCAAGTCGTAACGCTGTTTTAAGCGCCACGGCCAGTGACTCCGGGTCCGGGACTGCATCAACATCTGTCCCAGGGCCGTCCGCATTCATTAACCCCCCTTTCCGCCAAATGGGAAGTAAGATTGATTTGTGGTGTGCCGGTTTGTACCCCCGGTATTATATCGGTACCTGGTACAGTTGAGGTACTTTGTACCATTGGTTCGATTTCAGTATTTGGTTCCGGTACTTTGGGACTAATATTATTACCGGTTTGCAAACTGGTATTAAATAAACCGCTGGCCGATAATATCGGCGGGTTATGACCCTCATCGGACTGACTCTTCCATACCTTATCTTGAGATGATAAGGTCTCTCCTACAAAGTCATTCCTATTGTGTGTGTTCAACCCGTCAGGTTGAACTTCTCTGTGCTCGACCCCGGGTCCGGGGTCATCAGCTGGCTTGGATCTGGTATCCGTTGTTTCAGACATGGTATCCCTAAACCCTATGCTAAATAGGGGCTGTATCGCAAATTTAGAACTGCTTCGGTACATGTATTAAATAACTTAGTATATGTCACAGATTGCGACATTGCGATACCCCCATCCTCACAGTAGCATATGGTATACGGGAAAAGTATACGGGAAAAGCAGAAATGCACTACCGAGCCACGAAACAGCGCGTCCCCGTAGATGTAAAAAACCTTCGCCGAACACTTTGACGGCCTTCGTGGCTTTAGCGTAAATATAGATCGATATACATTGTTTTATTCCACGAGCAAAACGCAGCTTTGATGGGTCGACACCGTCACCTTGTTCATCGTGACCTATAATTTGAGGCAATAGAAGTAGGACATCATCGCCGACGGACTGCATCACCTTGACGAGCAATTTGTCTCCCTCTTTTGCTACCACAGTCATCTCATTTTTATAGTACGCGTGATCTCGGGGTGAGAAATATCTTGCCGGTCGACTAGGGGGAGTGAATGCCATCCACTTGATCCCAAAGAAGCGAGACGGGTCGTCCTCTGTTTGGCCTCGATAGCTTAAAGCACCGCAGTGTTAAATAAGTAATAACGGAATAGATAAGCGCTGGTAGTGCGTTCATCGAGCGTCGTGTCACTATACTTACCTTATTTTACGTCTTGCAACATGAGGCCGGGAAAACGAAATGTCGCGACAAATTGATTGGTAGTCACTAGGATATTTGCGTTTGTACTCAGCCAGATGAGGCTTGGCACTTTGCAGTTTCCACTGTTTGGTATCATTAAAAATTCGCTGATGGCATGTAGCCAAGGGATAATCGGCTTTCTGTGTTCGTAGTGTACGAGGGGAAGCCTCCAAGTGACTCCGTTCTTATGCTTTTTAGTAGTATACAGTATTATTTAAATATACTGTATACTAATATTGAAGACGCACAACAGAACCCTTACCCTAGTGTGTGTTTGTGTGCTTGTGTGTTTTTCACAAATTTCTGTGTGTTTTTCATAGCCTCTCCATTCATCATATAGCTGGAATAATTACACACTTTCCACTAATCGCGATAGTATACAATAATGAAGTCGTCGTAGATTTGTAGTTAAACTCATTGTAGATTTGTAATTGAAGATAGCAAAATCATTTAGTGAGAAATTGCCAATTTGAGGGCTGAACGGAAATTATATGCATTTTGCTATATGTGTTTTGTAACAGAAATATAAAATAGTCACCAAGTGAAAAGATCTGGTTATCCGTGTTTTACCGAATGTTTTCCAAAAATAATCCATCTCCGCTCAGATACTGTTCGAGGGCTGGCAGATAAAAAAGTATAAGATTTTGTGACACAACTGCAAAACGTTCTATTTTTCAGAGCGACCAAAAAATAAATTTTCTGCATTTTCGAAGACTAGAATGGGTATTAAAAAAAGCTATCCATTCGTTGCGATGAGTTTTCTTTTTGCTTCTTGCTTTCGGTAGCCCTAAAACTTATGCTTGCACAAATAGCGCAAGAAATGACCTGAAAAGTTTAGAGCTATCCCAATCAAAAGAACACAAAGAATACTTCAAATGTTCTAGATTAACATATAAATAGACACCTAAGTCTTTAGATCATGGTTCCTGCTCCGGATCGGTCTTGTCAGTAAGAGCCGGTTGACCGCTATGGCTCTCTTCCTTTGATTTTGTTCTACTAGAGAGAGAAGTAGTCTATTTAGCTGTAACGCTAATATCTACTTGAGATGTCTTTGGTGTTTGCTCCTTTCTATCACGACTCAATCTTTTTTAAATCTACATCTCACTCTGCCAACTTGGTTCCTCAGACGTCACGGGGGGGGCGGGGCACATCAAAGAGGGCTCGTGGACTCATTGACAAGGTTAATATCTCCAAACACAAACAAAACTTGGCGACAGGTGACTGCGGTTATCTTCGAGTACTGTATTATACTGGGACAAGGGACAATGAGCGGGCACGGGCGACCGGATCTCACGCGGAGCTTTTACGCCATCATGCATACGCCGTGACAATATTCTTGTCATCTCCTTATGTGACGAAAATTCTGAGCTTTTCTTCGTACGCATACGGAACCTGTATTTTACCCTGAACGAAGATATGTCCGGTCGTGCTTGTACCTACAAATACAATCCGGTACTGGATCTCAACGGGCATCACAATCTTCATGGTAGTTCACTTCCGTGGAACTGGGAGCACTTGCGGCGAAAAATGTGTTGACTCGGAAGCCTGTAGAGACTAATGAAAAAAATGTACCTTACACCAGTCATTTTTGGGTGGGCAACACTACCATTCTCCCTTTTCCTTGGGATCGTCATGGACTGCTCACCTAACGGCTCGCACGTCATGCTGCTTCCCTTACCTAAAGCGACGAAGCGAAGACCTCCTCCGGTGACCTTGGCCTCATAATGGGGGACTTCCGGCACAAGGCCAGGGGCCAGCGAACTGGCCTTCTGGAGGTCTTCTTTCTTTGTCCTAGCGTGCTTGATTGCCAATTGGGAAGTGTTTTTGTTCTACTATCCGTGAGGGTTTGTCTTTAGCTAGTCCAGATCCTACCTGCACCGCCGCTGGGTTGGGGGCTAAGTAGCAAAATCAGCAGGCCTCTGCAAACTAGGATGTGCGTTACGAAAGGGCAAAATATCCTAATCAGAGAATTTGAAAAGTCCTAGTTGAAAACAAGACCCCAGAATACATAATCAAGGACCCTAGTAATCTCATGATATACTTGCTCTTGCCAGGATAGAAATGTCAAGCACTATGGACAATACTGTGACTAGGTGCGTCTTCGCAAACTTTGGATGATGATGGAATTGGTAAAAATGCTACCTCCTTACTCATAATTTAAAAATGTGGTGGAGTCAGTCGATAGCAGAAACCACTACAATAATCATTCAGGAGGTATACGGAGGAACTACATATAAGGACGACGAACCGAAGAATTTTAAAAACAAATAAATAAGGACCCCCACAAAAGACATAGCCGTAATGAAAGTGCCGTAAACCTTTCAAATGTCAGATACGTGAAATCAAAGCAAGGTTTAGCACACTTAACGGCGTACACGATAGTTAAACCATCCATTGTAAAGTCCTTCATACAGTACAGACCCTTGCGTTCATTTAGCGAACAAAGGTCACCCCAGCTGCGATCGTATTTAAGTGGTCACTATAATATACTCCATATATTAAATGCATGTCCTGGTTTTGATTTTCTAAAATTCCTACTTATAGCAAAGCTCTAACCCTTTCCCACGGAAAATTTAACCCGCGCCCATTTTTGCACCCATCGCTAATTTGGGTTATTTGGCTGGATCTGGTTTCCCACACGCTAAGTAGGCAGCACTCTACCTATCCTAGCCAGCGAAAATGACGACTTGGCTCGCTAAACGATCAACAGGTTGAAGTCGGTGGCTCGTACCCTAAACTTAGTGGTGTGTCCCTTCTTAAACCTCTAACACGGTCGTTATACGTGTGCTTTGTTCACTGGACAAGTATTGATGACGCCCTTATTGGTATTAAGACGGATGCTTAATCAAGAAGAAAAACACAAACCGTTCCGATCAGACGCACTCGAAGACTTCTTGCTTCCCTCACTACATTGGTTGCGCTCGTGCAGGAAAAACTGACAATCGTTTGCCGGCGGGGGTGAAGCCAAAACGAATAGGGCATCTGCACCAATTCCTGCGTTCTTAATGCATTTGTCACCAAGTTGTCAGCTTCGTCATTTCCTACGTAGGAGTCTAGTGAATATTTGCTTCTACTGGCCTAAAATCAAATGTATAACCGTACCGTAAAGTACTGAATATCCATAAAGCTGCAACGTATTCGCCCTTGAAAACATTAACCAGTTCTTCCTAAAGCTTCGTCGTCGTTGTCAATTCTTGTACTACCTGCGTAAAAGTATCAAAAACGGGTCTTTACGAGCAACAAACTCTATTCTTTATATTAGCGTAACCAAAATGGTGCAATCACAGCAGCGGAGATGGGCACTAAGCGTAGAGAGGAGTTACTGGTCGCTGCAGCAAAGCAGTGGGAGATGTTATTCGCACCACCCCCCCCTCCAGGATATTCGCCGAACCCAGGTACAATGAACCATAATGAATTTATGTGAATGTGACATGCGCACAAGGCAGAACAGTTTCGCAGAGCTTTACTTTGCAGTTCCACAAGAAGCGATCCAAAAGCGCTCATGCCGAGATGCAGATAGACTTCCGAGTGTCAAAAGCTCTGGTCCATAAGTACGACAAAACGTATTGGTGTCTAAGATGAGAACTAATCTTTGAGTCACTTGTGGTTGAATTCAACGCAAGGGGGCAAATGCTACGGTGCTGAATGATCGCGGCGTTTGGCTTCGTTTGTTTCCTCGGATGAATTTCGTCCAGCTTCAAGTGAGTTAATAGTGACACGGGAATGTGGTTACTAGGTACGCGCATACTCGTGCCCCGACACAAGCTGAACAATATCGGAGCCTTCGTCACATTGCGCTACCAATCAAAGCATTCTTCTCAAGCTCGCGCACACAATTTTATACACCCTTTACGCAGCCTACTGTGACACTTTTCCGACTTGTCTGCTGTGCTAATAGTTACCGGACTGTCATGGCAGATATTGACAATCAAGTTATACCTTAGTACATACATTCAAATTGCAACATGACATGTGCAAAAGGACGCCATTCTCTGTGTATCAATTAAGCGTATTACAGCACCAGACGTACTTGGTGGACGGAAGCGCAACATACAAAATTTTATCTTTCAAATCCGCCTTTTCAACACAACCTTGTCCGCATAGGAAAAGAAACATGATGAAACTCTTTTTACTGGTCACAACAGTAGACCAAAAGCTGCCACTCACCTCAGTGGTTTCATTTTCGTTTTCATTGCCGGTTGTCATAGCTGTTGTCACCGGAAGCGACAAGAGCGCTTTCGGGGAGCGTTTTCATCCCATTCCACGGCTGGAATCTTTGTTTATTATTTATAATTGAGTGGGGGTATTCTATATATGTTATACACTGTGGGTTTCGCCGGTTAGATAGTGTAGAATCATGCGACTGGCCAACATTCCTCGAATTTTTCTTTTATTCGTTTAATTGCAGTCGATATCAGCATTCACTCTCTTTTCGGATTAGTAGCGGTTTGATTCACTCATTTTCATCATAGCTACGGAAGTTACATCGACAAAACAATCCACGAGTGCATGAATGTGCTGACATAAAATGAAGACGACGCCAATCGTTATGGTCCATCTTTATTAATCAGCGTAGCCTATCATATTAAGCTGCTGATAGAAAAGGCCACAAGCAACCGACCGGAAGCTCGCCCTCGCAAAACATTGACTGGTTTCTGCAGTGTCTCACTACGCATGAGCTTCACGATCGCCGGAATGGCCGAGTCCTTGGTGCATAACATCGACAGATCGTCGTCTTTTGAATGTAGGGTACGCTATGCAGTCAAGCAATTAAGATACGTGAGACCCAGCTTGATATAAGCTATTCGTAATACTCGAAATATCTGGTCTTTAGATCTGAATAGAGTTTTGTTGCTTTGTGTCGACAAAAAAATCAGTTGCAGTCAACGAAAACGGTGACAGCCCAAAGTCTGCTTGATGGTTCAGAGGCTTCAGCTGTTCAACAAAACAAAACTCCGACCAGATTTTTTCTCATTGGTTCATTGTTGAAGTGATAGCACGATGCGCGCAAAGGTAGAGAAGGTAGAGAAAGAACTTGTTTGGATGCAGGCAAAAGGAATTACGTTTTACTTTTATCAGGGCACTAACCATTATGTCTGTAGAGATATTCATCTAGAATTCTATACCTCAGTAGAAACATTAACACTTAATGTATATATGCACATATAAGTGCAAGTGTAAAAGATCCAATGCCACTAATCCGCTTGTGTGATTATTCTTCAAAAGTACCAGGGGAAATGCTTATTTATTAGATAAGAGAGGTAATACTTATAAAAGGGTAAATGTACTGAGACAAGCCATTTACGCCAACAGCCCCTCTGAATTGGATCAGTGCATTTATCAATTTGATCCTTGTGTAATATGATTGGACTAATATATACTTATTAGCAAGACCCTTAAAAAATTTAAGGTAGTTCCAAGTGTTTCTAGAATGTTGCGATGTAGCTTAAAAATGGTGTAGCTGTTGCTTTATCTTTTACACACTCAGTGGTTACAAAATTGTTGATTTTGACAAAACGCACTTTTGCTACAAAGTTAAATTTCGTTCTTGAAGTTAAATATAGTAAAAAAAGATATCCCGATAAAAAATCATTGGACTGTACAATCAAATCTAAGTTATAGCCTCGGATCTTGGTTATCCGGCAGTTTACTGCTGATAGCCCGGACAACCATGGCTAGAATTAATTGAACAGTACTAAAATCCACAGGTCATCATAGCTAGCCGTTATAAGGCGTAAGATTTTATACATTTGTTTGCTATATATTTGTTTAGGTATGTCAGATTCGGTTTGTAAACCAGGGAAAACCTTAAGCTGTTCAAGCTTTTCATTTTATTTAAGTATGTCAAATTTGGTTATTAAACCAGGGAAACCCTCACAGTGTCTTCGTAGGAAAACCTTAAATTATCTATTACGACGTAGTTTGTTTGTTTGCGTGCATAGACATTTTGTCACGAGTTGTCACACCAAGTTTATTTCTTAAATAAATGAAGAAAGGCTCTGGTAATGCCTTGGTAAAAATGACGGCTATCATGTCCTTTGGATATTGTGAGAAATGTGTATTCAGGCGATCTGGTGCCAGCAAAGTAAACAGGCATGATCGTGAACCTGGCTTTATGACTGAGGTTTTCCGATCGTTTAATCAGATGCTTGGTCAGAAACAAAGTGCGAGCATGGCCTACTGGCCGCAAGCGAACGGTAAAGCCGAACGGATGGTACAGACGCTGACAAGAGCTATAAAAATTTGTGTTGCTGATTTCGCCCAACAAGATTGGGACGAATATGTGGAAAGACTGGTTTTTGCGTTGTGGTAAAGTGACTTATGAAGTAATGCAAAGTACTTTCCAAAGGGCGCATTCTGATTGGCGGAACTACGGACCAAGGGCGCGGGCCCCGGATAGCCGCCGCCGAGGATGCCTACAAGCGGCCGGGCGACGCCAGGCTGGAAATCAGGCGGGCGGGCATGACAAGGAGCGTGGATAGTCGAACGGGCGGGCTCAGCGTGCGGGAAGGCCGCGGGGGTTGGACGGCCGAGTGGCAGATCGGTGGCGGGCTCGTTCGGAAAGCATGAGTGAAAGGAGCCTGAAAGAAGATGATTGTCCTAGCAGATGAAAGAGGCACCCGGATCGGATGAGAAGCTGCCAAGGAACTGTTAGCGCCAGCGGCCAAGGGGCTCGGATGGATGGCCATCCAGCCGAGCCGACCGGGTACAATGTACCATACGGACTGGTACCAGTTGGGTTCGGTGTACCGGCCGGGTTGGTACCATCAGGGGTTGGTGTACCGGCCAGGCGGGTACACAAAGTCGGAGTTAACCGGGCTACTTCGGGTAAGGCACATG
>MIQA02014350.1:0-13276 GCA_001887855.2 Sclerospora graminicola | reverse complement strand
CTGGTGGGTAGCGACGGCACCACCAGGTCCGATCTGGCACTATCAGCGGATGGTACATCCGCTGATAAGAGTCCAGAGGGACTTGCACACGCGAGAGTCGTGTCGTGTCGGTAACGTGTGCAACACGGGTGACAAACACCCCCGTGTTGAAGTAACCACGAACGATGACGGTCGTGGTGCGGAGAATTTTCCCACGGTGGGAAACACCCACCGTGAAGACGAAGGTACCGACACGGATGTAAGTAACTTCCGTGTCATAGACGAAGAACTCACGACTGAAAGCAGTCGTGAATGTGCTAACCCCATGGTTGACAGTGGTCACCATGTTGACGATGCCTTGCACCCGAGTAACTACAATAACCGTGCTGCAAAACAGGCAACAGATCAGACGAGTGCGTCTGATCATGTGGTCGAGTCCGTCAAGACGATAAACGTCTTGACGCAGACAGAGACTGGATTAGCTACCCAGTCTCTAACACTCGCAACCCTCCGAACATAGGTTCGGAGGGGATGGCTCTTCCAGCCTTGAGCTGGAAGAAGTTCGTTAAGAACTTGCGCGATGATCAGATCGATCAATCTGTGTCATCGTTGCAACAGACGATGTTGTTGATATTTGTTCACGAATATCCACATTAAAGGCAGATGACATTGGGAACGAGACCGTTGCCAATGAACAAACCAAGTTCAGCGCTTTGAGGCGCAGAGCTGGGAGTCGCTTAAGGCGACTTCCCCATACTACAAGGTACTTCGGGAATACGTCAGCGTAGAAGTACCTTGCGAGCTCCCTGGGATCTAGGCACGAAGTACTGTGTCACGCAACAATGGTCATTGCCGCGTGACTATGTTAAGGTGATCGACGAGTTCTTTGAAACTCGTCGTAAGGCGGGACATGTGCCGGAGTCTACCTCGCCGCACTCCAGTCCCACCTTATGCGTAAAGATATCCACTGGTGGGTGGAGAATCGTTTATGCTTTTAATACGCTGAACGCAGCCACGGTACCGGCGCAGACACCGATACCGCGGAAGGTTGTCATCATAGATGGCATGAGCGGTAGCACCGTTTTCAGTGCTCTCGATTTAAGGGATGGTTTTTACCAAACCCTATGCGTGTTAAGGATATCCCTCTCATGGCAGTAAGCACACAAGCGGTATGCTTTGGGAGTGGCTTGTAATGCCGCAGGGGCTTCGAATTGCCCCTGCCACCTTCAATAGATGCGTCACGCATCTATTGCGCCCGGTGTGAGAATTCGCACCGATCTAGTTTGGCGACGTGTTCATCCACAGCAAGGCTGAACACGGTAAAAGTGATGTAGATATCATTTTTCGCTGAATACAACTTCACGGTTGAGTACAAACCGGGAAAGTTGAACGTGATAGCGGATGCGCTATCACGACGCCCCGATTACGAAACGAAACCGTCTGTAACGGAGGCAATCAGTACAAACGCAATACGTTGCACTGCTCTGTCGTCGCCACTCGTACGACAGGTACGTCAAGCGTACGTAACAGACGAGGAAACTCGTGTGCTGATTGATTACCTCAGTAATCAATCTGATCGGAAGCGCGGACTTCCAGAGTTCCTTCGCGCTTGCGTGCATCGTTATCGATTGCACGATGGTCTGTTGCTTCATAGCACAGACCAGGATGATGTTATTCGCATCGTCGTTCCAAACGACGATGATCTCAAACATCAAATATTGTTTGAGTACCGTGATGCGCCGATTTCGGGGCATCATGGTCGAGAGAAGACGTACGCTTTTCTCGCACGCGATTTCTACTGGCGTAACCAGTATAAATGGGTACGCAAGTATGTACGCGCTTGCGAGATATGCCAGCGCGTCAAGCCTGCGCACTCTGCGCAGGCCTCCTCCAATCTCTGCTGGTTCCGACATAGTGTTGGAAGTCCATTTCCATGGACTTTATCTTTGGTCTTCCGGCTGATCACAGTCGGAAGACAGGAATATTGGTCTTTGTGGACCGCTTCAGCAAGATGGTTCATCTTGCTGCAGTGTCAGCGAATGTCACCGCTGCGCAAACGGCGCGGATATTCGTTGACACTGTATTCCGTTTACACGGAATGCCGGAAAACATAATCTCGGATCGAGATCCGAGATTCACAGGACGTTTCTGGCAAGAAACGTTCTCGTTATTAGGCACGCAGTTGAAGATGTCAACTGCGGACCATCCGGAAACGGATGGGCAAACCGAACGCGTTAACCGCGTTCTCGGAGACATGTTGCGTTCATATGCGCATGCCTTCGAGCAGTGGAGTGACTATTTGCCACTCACCGAGTTTGCGATCAACAACTCGGTGCATGCTTCCACGAAGCATACTCCGTTCTATGTGAATGCGTTGAGGTATCCACGAACCCCAGCTTTCCTTGGCGGTACGCCAAATCTAAGTGGGGGAGGGACCCGCTCAAATTTTGAGCGAGTCGATGCGCAAGTTGCACACAACTTGCGAAGAGACTGGATGAGACTGTTTCTACTGTTAGCACGTAAGAAACTCACGGCAGATTCAGATACTGAAGCTGCTTATGCGGATAGTGCCGCAGCCATGGCCTGCAGACAAGGAAAATAATCCTCGACTGGCTATAAGCAGTAGATGAATTCGTATTAACAGCTTGAAACGCTGTAAATAGCTATGGTAATGGACCACTTTGCTTCTGCTTTAGCCAGCCAAAGCAAAATGGCAGGATAAAAACCGGAAAAAACACAAATTCTTTCAGAAGGTGTAATTAATATTGTTATCTACAACTGATTTTCCTACACATGCAATAAGCAACTTCCCTACACTGAAGTTGCTCCCTAAATTCATTGGACCCTTTAAGGTCCAAAACGTTAAGGGAAATGTCTATACATTAGACATTCTCGCGGCCATGGAAAAACACAAATTCCTTTCAAGAAGGTAAATTAGTATTGTTATCTACAACTGATTTTCCTACACATGCAATAAGCAACTTCCCTACACTGAAGTTGCTCCCTAAATTCATTGGACCCTTTAAGGTCTAAAACGTTAAGAGAAATGCCTATACATTAGACATTCTCGCGGCCATGGAAAAACACAAATTCCTTTCAAGAAGGTAAATTAGTATTGTTATCTACAACTAATTTTCCTACACATGCAATTAGCAACTTCCCTACACTGAAGTTGCTCCCTAAATTCATTGGACCCTTTAAGGTCCAAAGCGTTAAGGGAAATGCCTTTACATTCGACATTCCCGCGGCCATGCACCTTCTCCCAACGTTTTACGTTGGGAGGCCCAAGCCGTATCTATCGTCTACGTCTTCGGACGAGACGCATCCCCACGGTGAATGCCGTGCTTCTTTCAGTCTCCCAAGAGAGACATTTAATCGGTTTCCAACCAATTGTGAGAAGCCCGGAGATTCTCCATCTTCGCCTTTAGTCGATCAAGATCGACCACCAGAAGAATTTTCTTCTGCTGCAGGGCCCTATGAGCGCTCAGAATGTCGCGAATCTCATCGCGATGAGAGCGCTATGTCCTCACAGAGTGACCCATATCGGCGCTCAGCTCGTATCAGCGCCTCTCGAGCTTGCGGAGCTGTGAACCATCCTCCGCGACAACAACGCCGAGGGAATTGCCAACCCTGATTGATAATCAGGGAAATAAGCGGTATATTCTCGAGCGCTTGATAGCGAAGCGCTCGGTTCCCTATAAGAAGGGGCAGCGTACCGAGTACCTGGTACGCTGGTTGGGTATTCCCAAGCGTTTGACTCTTGGAACCGATTGAGGTGCTGAGGCGGATACCTCTGACCTCCTGAAGGAGTTTGAGAAGATACCTCTCATCAAATTGTAAGAAGCATCATTACTAGGTGTTGATGGGTGCAAGGTATCAGCACTAGGTGCTGATACATTAAGGGCATCAATTAGGCCCTTAACACTAGCGGGTACCGAGTAACCTCGGAACCCTCGCAGCTCCGTTTCGCTAAGACGAGGAGCTCCCTTGGGACAGCATGGGCAAATCAAGTGAGAAGGAACTCCGCAAGAAATTCCTTCTTTAATGCAGGTAAAATGGATATCTCCATTTTTTCCTGAACATGAGTGCTTTAAGAAGCGCTCGCTGTTTACGTGAACTTTGCTCACGTAATCGTCGGGACCTTTGTTGTAGTTTTCAACAAAAGCATTCCAACTTTGTCTCAGGGGTCTTTATCGTCCCTGAGCTTACGCGACCCTTTCCGGTTCGTGTAATAACGAGCCTGATAGAAACCGTCGATAAAGTACCGACGTCTATTGTCGGTACTTCGTTCAACGTTATGATTACGAAGGTCTTCGCGATCATCAAGCGCGTTAATGTCAAATAACGGGTACAGACAATCGCGCTTGGTGTGCCCACCACTTTCGGGCACAAGCGTCCATGCTGGGGTCCAAAACCCCACTTTGTACGGAACGTGAGGTTCCGTACGACATGGTAAATCAGAAGCAGCGTAAGCCGCTTCTGCACGTTGTTTCTTGGCAGGTTGAGCACCACCTGCCATCCTAAAGTCCTCGTCACGACCAGGCGAGTGACGAGGACCAGGAGGGGATTTACGCTCCTCATGTCACCGTATAACGGAATTGTCGCTGTCGTAATCGTCAGCGTCAGAATCAATCTCGCCATCACTTAAAGGCGAAGCAATTCTCGCGAACTTATGCTCACTAGATTCATTGCAGAGGACGGTGACGTCCTCACCCTCTTCTTCGGAGTCAGATGACCCTCCCAAGACAGAAGAACACTTCATCGCCACCCGCCGACGGCAGGTGAAAGCGCAAAAGATGTCGCACTAGCGACATCTTCTCGCCCTCTTTTAGACACTGCTTCTGCAGCGTCTACTACGAGAGACAATGGGTCTCTCGGCTTCTTCTCCGACGCTACCTTAGTAGGGTCGACATGCGATGTTGGCACCTCTGCACGTGATGCAGAGGTGGAGGCTGCGTTAGCAGTTTCGGCAGTGCCCACAAGAGCGCCGCCGCGTGTCTCGACCATTAGATTCTTCTGGTCGTTAATGGCTGTAACCAAAATACCGTTATGACCAACAAGTGCAACCATTCGATTGGCCAATATTACATACCAACCACCTTGAGTGGGGGGTGATGTAATGGGGTACCATTACATAAGTGATATTTAAGTTGAAATATCACAGCTCAAGTTCAGACTTGCTGTCTGAAATGCGAACATTAGATTATAAGATATCATTATCCACCCTGAGAAACAGATTCTGATACAACTATCGAATCTAAGAAGATATCTAATACCTTAGCTAAATTAGTATAATTTTGATCAATCAGCAGACAGGTGGAATCCGCATGAACCAATGACAAGCTTTAATCATGGACTAGGTGGTGGTGTAGGGGTTATCCTAAAAGATATCTCTGGAAAAATATACAAGCTGACAAAAGTCGACCAAAACCCCACCAGAAATATCGAAAACAGCAGTTTTTCGAGGAAAATCTTCATAGAAATGTCGCTGATAAACCTAAAAGCTGACATAAGTCGATCAAAAATATCAAAAATATCGGTTTTTCGCGGAAAATCTTTACTGCAAAAAACAGCTGCTTTCGATTAATCAGCCAATCGTGGGACGCGTAGCAAAAATACGGACATATAATTGGCCAGCTGATGTTTCCTGCGGAAAACTGCTGTACTGCGGAAAACTGATGTTTTACGTTATTATTAGATCAGTTTTACATTACATGTTTATATGATTAGTCTAGATCGAATTATAGTAGTTAGCTCTAAACCACTCATAAATATATTCACTCTTAAACTCACCGTCTTGTAGCCACTTGTCGTAGTTATTTATTCATATATATATATAAACTAGCTCTATTTAATTAATTAAACAGTTCAGACCTAGTTTAATCTTACTTAAACTATTGAGAAACAAATTACATTTGTTTCTAACCAATTGCACCTTCCTCACTTGCAATTCTAACAGTGTGAACCTGTAACAGCTAGCCTGTTACAGATCGCATGCTAAATTCTTCTCGGATGCTTTGGTCTATAGCATCCCTCAGAGTCTTTAATGGGTTCCGATAAAGACTCTGCTCGATGGGACCGTCATTCAGTCCCTTCATATAGCCAGTGACCTGCATGGCAGGGGGCACCGGCTCATACACAATATTTGATAACAAATATTGTATCTTCTGAGCGTAAGCTTGAAGATTCAGCTTACCTTGCCGGAGTTCCATGAACTCTTCACGGCAACTAAGCTCCATTTCTGGAGCTTCGAAGTTGAGCTTAAGCTCAGCTTTTATAAGTCAGGAACAGATTCATCAGTAAATCTGCGGCTCATTGCCCTTGCCCTGGCGCGACCGACCAGGCATGTGGTGGCAAAATAAGCTTGTGAACGCGGGTCCACAATCTTTTGCGCAGAGATGACATCTTCCACCTCTACGAACCATCTACGAGGGGTTCACCCCCTTCGCTAGTAAAGGGCGTTATCCGCGCCCTTACTACTTCAACGCTCGCCGTGGGCGTTGTTGGTAGCGACCGCGACATTATTGTCGCGGAACGCACCTGGGGGTCTATGTAAGCCCTTTTGAAACGGTTTACCATTTCTAAAGCTTCCTCCGAGGTTTTACCACGGATGATGGTGAAGATGTCGGTCCCCATGGTCACATTACGTTGTGGAAAGTGAGGGAAAGCCTCCCTCACTAAGTCTTGCGCGAGCTGACGCTCACGTTCAGGATCGATGACGGCGACATATCAGTCGAGCGGCTCTTAAACCCCCGTTCCGCTGGCTAACTAGCAGAACGGAACGAATAGTGGTCGTTAAGACTGACCACAAAGTGCTACTAGATTGAACAGGCTAGCTGTTACAGGCTTACACTGTGTAAATTGCAAGAAAGGAAGCGTGCAATTGGTTAGGAACAAATGTAATTTGTTCCTTAATAGTTTAATTAGTATTAAAATTAAAGATGGGCTATTTAGTTGATTAAATAGTCCCTCGGCTATATATATGAATATATATCCAAGACACGTGGTTACAAGACGGTAAGTTTAAGAGTGAATATATTATGAGTGGTTTAGAGTTAATAACTATAATTAAATCTTAACTAATCATACAAACATGTAATATAAAGATGGGCTAATAATACTCTTATTATTAGATCTCTCCTTAGATTCGATATTTGAATCTGAATTCTGTTTCCAGGGTGGATTATAATATACTTATAATCAATATTTTTATTTCGCACAACAAGTATGAAATTAATCTGTGATATTTACATTAAAATATCACTTATGTAATGGTACCCATTACAGACGTAATCTAGTGCTGGTTCTTGTTCAAATAAGCACTGTAAACTGATTTGTAGTCGGATCCCGTCCTCCCGCGTCGAAACTGACCTCCTCTCAAATGCTGCCACCGATTCGAGTTGAGCTCGACATTGTTTCCATATAAATTCGAGATTGTTCGTAGCTTTGTTGTATCTTTTACATGCGCTCAAATCGAATTTCTACCTATCATACGGGGTATACTTAGGAGCGCTGTTTTACGTTACCGGTACCGTCACACCTCCCAACGAGAACTCCCCTAAGTGGCACACATCCTGTATCTGAACCCACAACAATCAACACACTGCATTTTAGTATGGACGAGCGAATTCCCCCTTTACGCGAGTCATTTTATAAGTGGTCACCAAAATTAACAAAAAAAATTCTTGGGTCGTGACTTCAGATGACACCAGTCCTCTTATTTCGCAAAAAATGACCTTGTAAGCTCCTTTACGAGGTAAACTTTGAATTGAAATAATTGCATTGCTAAATGTATGGGTCAGCACATGCCTGCCTACTTCATCTACCATAAGTGGGACGTCAGTTTGCGAAGAAGACCATCAACAACGCACAGCGCAATCAATCCCGCAAGCGCGCGCTCTGAATCAAAATGGCGGCTTGAGTAAACCCGTCTCGTACGTACTCGTACCATTAGCGCTGTTGGTCAGCCTTATCGCCTCTATGAGTTGCTCTGTTAGACTCATCATATTGCGAATGCATATAAGGAATTTCGTATATAGAAAGAAGGGACTTTGACAGGTTGACATATTTTCTTGTCCACGGATAGAATGTACCTGTCGGATCTGACCTTCGCCAGACGGCGTCGGTATATCTCCTGTAAGAAAACTGTTGCTTCTGACGGCTGGCACCAGCAATGTAGTGCCTGGTGTCTGCAGTCCGATTAGAAACTGTAGACGCACCTGTTGTTCCGCCTTAGACTATAACTTAGTCCCGTAGTCTGACTTAAGAGGCGCTCTAGCCCGCACCGTCACCAGTTGTGACCGCTCGTAAGTTCGTAAAAAGTAAAAGTAATATATATTTAAGTTATTAAGTTCAAAATCGTACTTTATAACCTAAAATTCACATATAGTGGCCCACGCAGTTTCGTCTATCCTCGAATTTCATTTTCATCAAACATGCTTTCAAATTCCGACACTCCTTCCAAAAGCTTCGGGACCTCCATGTATCCACATGCAATTTTGCACGCTCTCACAGGTACGTAATGACATTCCACATCATCCTGCATAGCGAAACCAACCAGTTTGACCTCCAACCGATAATAACCAATAGAGAAAAAATTGCAGAGCTTAAATCAAACCAATTTGGTCTCGTAGCTCTCCAATTCTTGTAGCACTCAATGTCTTTGTTAGGAGGTCGGCCACCATATCCGCACTCGATACGTGCTCCGGCCTCATCTTCTCTTTAATAAACTTGAGTTTTACATAAACGTGCTTGGTGCTAGCAGCTCTCGCCTCGTTCAGCAATTGTTTTATGGCAGCCTGATTGTCTATCTTCAAGACAATCGGAGCCCGTGAATGTAAACCAATTTCTCCAAGTAATTCTTTCATCCCCAGTCCCTGTTTTCCACCTACAGCGGCAGCCACGAATTCTGCCTCGGCTGTCGAGAGTGTAACCGCCCCTTGCTTCTTGCCACCCCACCCAGCCACAATGCCATTCATGAAAATAACGTTCGCACTGATACTCTTGCGGTCGACCTTATCGACCGCGAAATCAGCATCACTATAACTGACTATGCGCAAAGGTATAGTTTCTCCATCGTCATGTTTCAATCTCAACTTTAACATTTTCGTACCCTTAAGGTGCCTTGCAACTCGTATAGCCATTTTAAAATCGAAAAAATGTTGACGCATGCGTGCGCCTCGTCACCTTGTGCACCGTGAATGCGATGTCAGGGCGTGAGCATCGCGAAATCAAAGTAGGCTCCCAACAAGCGATTGAAAATCCCTAATCGTGGGACTTTTCCATCTTTAATCATCGTTAATCGAGAATCCAAATTTTTCGGGACCTCTTCCTCCATGACGGGGGTCCTTACGATATTTGCGTCCTTGAGACCATGTTTCTCCAGCCTTTCATCAATCGTGAGCTCTTGATCGATCCATCTCCCGGATCTCCTTCGATCCGCGTGCCCAAGAACTTCTCGACCTTTCCAATGTCTTTTAGTTCCAATACACTCATTTGTTTAAAAAAAATTATCCACACGTTTTTCATCAGTGGCGGTCACTAGCAGGTCGTCAACATAGACCCCCACTAGGACTGAACCACTGTCATCACTTCGAACGAATATGCAGGTTCTGTGAGACACTGCATGAAATTTATCTTTACAAGGGTGTCTCTTAGTAATTCGTACCAGAGACGCCCTGCTTGCTTCAAACCATATAGGTTTTTCTCCAGCTTCAAAACCACATCGTTATCTGTCCTTGCACCCATTTTTCTAGCTTTTCCTCGGGTATCTTCATCCCTTGTGGCACCCTCAAGTGAATTCCATAACTTTCTTCCGTAGAGTCCTTGGGATAGGCGCTAGGCACATCACCGTGCCGCGCAGGTACCTTCCAAATGATAGTCATAATTAGAATTATCTTTACGTTGTTCAAATCCATCACCGTCGAAAACGTAAAAAAGTAGTCTTCACCGAAAATTTGCCTGTCACCCCGGGCCACAAGCCGGGACTTTCGGCGATCAACAGTTCCATCCGCCTTTAACTTGGTTTTGTACACCCATTTTGTGGGCAAAGGCTTCTTTTCGTCACTTTCCGCACAATTTTCCACGTGCCTAGTTCTCCGAGCGCTCGTAGCTCGGCATCTACGGCTATTTTCCACTCATTCGATAATTGGCCCTTGTGGGCCTCGAAATAACTCGTCGGGTCGGGTTCCGACGTTGCTGCACCGTTCTCACGTGAACCCGACTCGACGACTGCAAACGCACACAGCAGAATTTCGCCTCCTTCACGTAAATTTTCCAAAACTTCTGCGTTTGTACCTTGCCCTGCCGGTGCATCTTCGGTTCTTTCTCCTTCCGAAGTGTCTTCCGGGTCCTTCTGCTTCTTTTTCGCCTTTCCTTTTGACTTGAGTCTTGAAAATGCTGCCGCCTTTGGTGTTTCCATCACCCTGCGGCCGGACTTACTTGGAACACCCTTTTCGCTATTCTCGACGCGCTCTGGAGGCTGATGTCGCTCGGTTTGCGTGACTTTCACCCGCTTCTCGGTTTGGGAGGCTCCTTCCTCCGGGTCGCCTGATAACTTTGCTATCTGCTTGTTTGCAGCTTCGTTGAACGAAGCTGCAACGAAACGTTTCGATTTGCGTGACATGTCTAGTGGTCGTCACAACGCGGTCTTTCAACAATAAAACTTTGTATCCTTTTGTTTCATCGTTCTTGCCTAAGATTGGGCCTCTCTCTGCGTGTTTTGCGAGTGACTTTGAGTGTTGTGGATCCCTGTATACTATACACGAGGATCCAAAAACCACGATATCTCCAATGTTCGTCGGCGTCTTCGTCAACATCTGGATCGGGGGTGCCCTTCCAGGATTTGCCCTGGTCGGATTGCGGTTGAAGATGTACGTGGCATACTCCGCTGCCTCCGTCCAGAAAGTTAGGGGCACTGCCGATCCAAAAATGATGCACCGGACCATGTTAAAAATGGTCCGGTTCATGCGTTCAGCCTTTCCATTTGACGCCGGGGTGCCGGCCTCAGTGATTTGCCGTCGCACACCCGTCTGCTTGCAGAACAAATCCACGTTCCGAAATTCGCCTCCACCGTCTGTACGTAAGACATGGATGCAGCAACTAAACTCCTTCTCGAACCAGCACAAGAAATGTTCGAACATCTTTGCGGCACGATCTTTGGTACGTGCCGCAAACACGCGCACATAGTTTGTATAGTGATCCACAAATACCACAAGAAATCTGTTACCACGCCGATCGCGTAGGGTTATCGGGCCTTTTAAATCGCTGCATATTACCCCACCCACGCGATCGATAGGCGCATTCCTTCCAGAGTCCTTCTTAAGTTGCTTTGTCTTGTGCCCTTTACCCTCTGCGCAGGTCAGGCAATTAGGACGTGAATAATCCGTAATTCTGATGCCTGACCTGGGGTCCTGGGCCAATTTCTCGACTGCATCATAAGCGAGATGCCCGAGCCGGGCATGTAAATAATGTAGAGTGCCTTCTTGTACTTCATCTCCCACATTCGCTTGCGCAACCCTCATAACCATGTTGGAAAACGTCCCGCCGCAGTCGCGGGGTCTGTCTGCACACAAATAAGCCACAAAAACAGATCCATACACTTCAACATTAAACAAGACTTGGTTTCGAAAAAGTTTCACCGTTATCTCGTAAAATACATCCCTCCATTCGTAAACACCCTAGGGATATGAGGTTCTTCGCCAATTTTGGTGCAACGAAAATCTCCGTAAGCGTAATCTTCGTGCTTTTTCCAGAAACTTCATTTCCACACAGCGTAACCTGGCCGACGTTGGTTACTTCTAACATCTCTCCGTCCGGGAGCGTCAGTGCGTCGCTCTGGCTGCAACTCCTTGCATTCTCCAGGAGCCCTTCGTCAGATATCAGGTGCCGACTGGCTCCACTGTCTATAATCCATAGGCCATTTTCGAAAACCTCTTTTCCAATGTCCTGCGCTTGGTTTTCGCTAGTAGACAGCACGAAACGTTGTTCAGAGCCTCTCGGGCCTTGCCGCCCCCGTTTTTCACTCTTCTTATGTCCCTTTTTGTTTTCTTGTTGGGAGCAATTGCGTCGAATGTGCCCCTCAACACCACAACCGTAACACACTCGTTTTCCACCATGCTCGTCCACGGAATTGACGGCAGGCTTTCCAAAATTTTGGCGCTTGAACTTGAGTGACTCATCGTCCAGTTCCCGTGCCCAGGAAATTCATTCTTGTGCGTGCTGAAGGTAATCCTGCCTCTGCGTTATACCAAACCATTAGGGCAATTTTCAGCCTTGGGGCTGTGAACTTCGCAATGTTTTCCACTATCAATCGTTCGCGAGAATCGCTTTCTCGAGCCAACGCGACCAGCTAAAGGAAATGCTCGGTTCACCTCCTGATATTCTGGAAGAACTTGCTAAAGAGTAATCGAAATCATTGCGGTGAAGTGTTCCAGAAATTAACGGACTAATGATGATGGATGCCCGCATCGGATTGGCTGAAATGTTGCCCTTAGCCGGATGCCCGGACTGGTCAATAAGAAGACGCGATCTGGGAGCTGCCGGACGCACCTACGAGCGACCGGACGGCACCAGGCCTGGGATCAGGCCGGACGAACGTGATGGAAGGCATGAACAGTCGAGCTAACAGGCTAAGCAGACGGAAAGCCGCGGATGTTGGACGACCGAGTGGCAGATCGGTGGCAGGCTCATTCGGAAAGTATGAGTGAAAGGAGCCTGAAAGAAGATGATTGTTCTAGCGGATGAAAGAGGCACCCGGATCGGGTGAGAAGCTGCCAAGGAATCGCTAGCGCCAGCGGCCGAGGGGCTCGGATGGATGGCCCTCCGCTCGAGCCGGCCGGGTACAATGTACCATCCGGACTGGTACCAGATGGGTTCGGTGTACCGGCCGGGTTGGTACCATCTGGGGTTGGTGTACCGGCCAGGCGGGTACACAAAGTCGGAGTTAACCGGGTTACTTCGGGTAAGGCACATGACTGGACAGCCGTGTTATTTGGGGTAGGTTACACAAAAGGGAGTATTGGATATAGGATAAATCAGTATACGTTTCGCTTTCCTAGACACAAGTCGCTTTCATTGGTTCACGGTAGAGGGCTAACAAGGCCCCCTCTTGCTGTTGAAGGTTAAGTTAACCCACCGGAAGTCCCCTGACCGGGAGTCGCGGCGTCTTCGTATACTCACCTCAAGTCGCCCGTGTTTTGAACACGGTATTAAGTATTTGGAAGTGGTGATATTTTGGCCTTCTGTGGAAGAGTGTGGAGTTATATTTGGATTCCCCTTTACATACACATTTGGATTC
>MIQA02014349.1:0-11239 GCA_001887855.2 Sclerospora graminicola | reverse complement strand
TATTTTTTATGTTTACGACAAGAAAATTCTGGATAATGCTATTATTATTATGCTTGTATTTCTTCAAGTCTAATTTTTATCTCGCATTTGACACATTTCATTTTTGCCATCAACACGTTCTGTACGACAATAACTTCCAAAGTTCGAAGCATTGCGGACAATTTACACAATTTATTGCGTTCATTTTCATATCAGACATACCTGATTTGTCAGATCAGAAGCATTCTAAATCTGCGTCATGTCTGGCCCAAATCCAATACTGTACGCATCGTCGTATCGAAAACACTTTCTCTAGGCTGTCCTAGCCTAGGACGCAGCGTCGGCGACGCGAGGCTCGATCTTTAGTGATCGCGCAAAACACGAGTCACCGTCCACGAAAGGAACAGAGGTGCAAATATGTTCCTAGAGAAACAAACACTATTAGTCATCCGGCGATTGTCAGTAGTTTGAAAGGAAGCTTACCAAAACCCGCTTGTCCGTCGGTAACAAGTATGGTGTCTTCTGAAACGACAAAACTCTCTGAATAAGAAACCCAATGGACCGTATCTTCTTAAAATTGATCAAATCTCCTTCCACTCGATCAGGATATTCCTGTAGGGCGAGCACATTTTGAATCACAACTCCCATGTATGGAATCAGTGGCGGCGTCGCTTCTTTCGTGAATTTGTTCAGTGGCCGCGCTCCTTTTTCTGTAAAGGGCACTAACTCTTGCCATAAATCTCGTGCTTGAGGGGGTAGACGGCCCCATGTTTTCTTGAGACGGAAAATTGAAGAATCATTGGCAGCGTTCATGACGGCCATGAATCCGTCCAGATTTTGAAGGGGAGAAAGCAAGACGCTGGCCACACGAATAAAATACGCGAGGATTTCAGCACGTTGGTCCACATCGCTTCGCATCAGAATCTGGCTCACGACCCAAGTTGAAATATGATTATGCAGCAGCCGTAGTCGCTGGTATCCGGGCGTTTTCTCTGCATTACGTTTGGATGCCAACACTTCGGACACTACGAGGGACGGATGATAGTGCAAGCAATAATTAGAAGAACTTTCACTTTTGAAATATAATACAACGCGACACAAGTTACCTTTAATCTTGCTGAAAAGATAGTGCTCCATCAGAGTGATCTGCTGTGCAATGATACTAGGATCTAAATCCAAGATCCTTTCATAAGTAACAACGTCATAGCCACTAGTTAGCGCCAACTATCTCCCGACTTATAATAATTGGAGTAAACGTACCATAACCTCGTCATGCGTTGCTCTACAGCATACGTGCGACCGACATTCACACCTTTGGGTTGCCAAGGAGTGATTGTAGTAGGCCGTCCTTCTGATACCGAATCGAATGTTTCCTCTGGCTTGACCACAAACGACTTTTTCTCTTCGCCAGTCCTCCACACACCAGCAAGTGACATTCGACGCCGCATCGCTTCAGTTATAATCTCCATCCCCGTTGTCACACCGAATAAATCGTCGTCTAAGAACTCAAGATTCGGGTTGGCTTGCTTTGCTTTGCAGATAAACTGCTTCAGTGACGTGTATTCACTTTCACAAAACGACAATTCCTGAAATTCCTGCATACGATTCGACTGACAAGCATCGACAAACTCTGGCAAGAGCGACGCATTCAGCCACTGCGCACATTGTGGGTCATCGTTCATCAATTCCTCCTGCACAGGAACCAATTCCATAAACAATTCCGCGACGTAATCACACACGGTCATATCGCATTCCACACTGTGCTTCAAAATTTCTACCAACTTATTTAGTGCACTTAGCAACATGCGTCGGACATAAAACCCAGCTTCACTTCCAACCGAATACCTTTTCCAGATATTCCGTAAAATGTCGACCGTCTCTCGAAAGTTGTGGCCGTCTTCATTAGACGCGTATCCACACGACCAAATGAGCGCACTCAACTCTTCCAAACGGTAATTGTCATAGCGTAACAGAAAATCAGCAATAGCGTCAAACGTTCCGGCAATGATTTCCTCGACTCCATCAATTTCTTCCGTCACAAGATCTTTAATGCTCAAATTTTTCCCCGAATGGTCTTTCCGCCCAGTTAACGACATGGGAATGTCTGCCTTTTCCAGCTCATCAATGTCGTCGTCGTCTTCGTCATCATCTGAGTCATCGTCGTTTTCGCCCATTTCACTGTAGTTATCCCCATTTGCTAAACCATTTGCATTGTACACGTCTTCATTTGATTGCGCGTGTGAGGAACGACTTGCTTCTGCCATATACGCAGCCGACTGTCCGTACAGGTCACGTCGATCAGGATTTGCCTTGTCACCCATCTTGGCCATAAGACACGCGTATAATTCGTCACCATATAAAGCAGCGTAATGCAAAGGCGTTCGATACACTTCGCATACTGCCAACATGTCTGCACCACTCTGCACAAGATAATTCATAATCTGAACCACTGAGGTATTGTCAAGGGAAAGAAGATCCACCGTTGTTTTTTCGTGATGAACATTGCGAAGGTTTGTATGGCCCATCGGATAGGGCACCGACGGTGACAAAGCACCAATTTTCTCCATCGCCATTCCGTGATCCTTTGCAACGGCGACCATCAATGGTGTTAACCCTTCGCTTGTACGCACATCAACACCACAGCCCTTGTCGATGAGCAACTGACACACGCGCTGACTCGCACTTGCAGCCGCAAAATGAAGCGGAGTCTCCCCATGTAATGTCCGAATGTCGGCTTGTGCACCATAATCTAGCAGCCCTTCCACCACATTTGCTCGATCGCTCTTTGCTGCAAGAGCTAAAGCACTCATGCCACGCTGCCAGTTCCGAGCATTAAGATCAATATTGCTATCAGCTTCAAGTATCACGTCAATTCCACTAAGATAACCTCTTTCTGCTAGCAACATAATGGGGGTATTGCCATATATGTCAACACTATCAATGAGTGCTCCATGGCTTAAGAGTTTCTTAATGATCAAAACGGCTTTATCCGCATCGCTCAAAGTGGCTGCAATTCCATTCACTGCTTTTGTCATGTCACTTGACGGATTTACTGTTGCAGGCATCGTACAAGGGGACCCAACCATGTGCAGCGCGCTGCGACCACACTCTCCAATAGTCTTGACCTTAGCGCCGTGCTGAAGAATGTACGAAACAACGTTAAAGTGTAGAGCACTCACCGCGACGTGTAGTGGCGTATTACCACCACACTCATGAGCAACATAATTCACGTCTGCACCATTGGCTAGTAGCATTTGTACGCTAAACACATCACCGCGCTGGCACGCGTGCATCAAGGCCACGTTCCAGAGCGCCTTGTTCGACGTCAGGATTTTAAAGTAACTGCTTCCAGGAATGAAGGCTAATCGATGGGGAGACGCCGACTCAAGAAGTAGCAGAATGATGTCTTGAAATGGCCACAATACGACATTTTGACCGTTTACCGTCACCAAAACATAACCTCGAGTGATAATATTTCCCACAGCTGAGAAACCATGGGGTGAAATGTGCTCCACAATTGCACCGTAGCGATACGTTGGTTCGACTTCAAATTCCAGTACACGCCGCCAGTCCCCGTCAATTGAGAGCGTAATCTGATCTTTGAAAATATCTTCTAGAACCGCGGGGATGCTCACGTTGCTGATGAAATCGACCGCGTGCGTCAGAATATTTAATGATGTTTCATCATCAGGGGACTTGCCGACAGCCCAGGACCCGTTTAATTCAGTCAACAAGGTTTTCAGTGAAATGAGATTTTCCAGTCCGCTATTCGACAATACATAAGTGAAAATGGGAATGATGTCATCGGTCTCAAGTGCCTCCAACTCGGTGATTGTGTCATGCTCTTCAGCATAAGTCGCCTGAATCTCCTTAATCGTACTCGTAAGTATGTCGTACTTTGCTGCAGGAAGAGGCACTTGCGCGATCTGTGCAAGAATTCGCGAGGCTTTTCTCCATTCCTTCCACGATATCTGATGCAACGGAATATTGAAATACATTTGATCTTTTCCTTGTAGCCATCTCACCTTGCGATTAATCGACGATTCTTCCTCGTGGTACACACGCCGTAGACAGGTATTAATTTTATCATGAAGCGGCACAAAAAGCACTTCTTCCACATGACGAGAAACAGCTGAACGTACTACATCAAGCGATATTGGCTGTAACGCTTGTTTGGTCTCTGGACTTTTCACACCGTTCATTTCATCGTTGCCGGGATCTTCAAGTGCTGCCAATATGCGCGCTCCGTGGTCTTTCACGATCGATTCACTTAACGTTGCATGAAATTCTTGGAATTTTCGAAGTGCGCCAATGTTTTGCGACTCATATGATCCAATAAAGCTTTTATACAAGGCGGCTTCGGGGGATTTGCTGGTGTGAAGAACTTTTCGTAATTCAGCTACAATACGAATGCTTCGAGCGTCGACAGTGCTCGAACGAAGTCGATTACCATTGGAGGCATCACCTGAATGTAAAAGACTGTTGGTTGCTGCTGTGCCAAGTAAACCAGCTGACGGTGGTAGTGTGCTGCTCCCTCCACCTGACAAGCTCTGTAACAGACATACCCACGCACTTGCATCGTCGTCGTTGGAGCCGGAACACACGAACGAGAAATCCCCACCCGCTATTTCAAAGCAGAACGGTCGCTTGGTCTCATCTGGTTCTAAGAAACGCACTGACAGCATGCCATCATGCAGGTGCATCTCTCCTCGTAGTTTCCCAAAGTTATTTCCTTTATAATACTGCAAGGACGCCCAATACTCGCCCGTCGCAATGTTTGTGCGCTTAATTAACACAAAATATCGTCGTTTCCACGTTTTCCTGAATAGAATCGAGAGCTCGGTTAAGATTATTATTTTAACTACTCACCGAATTATATTCCCACGTACATTACATTCGCTTGCTTGTACAGCCACCCGCAACGAATCAGCTCTCGGTCAATACGCACAGACGTGGCCGAGGACAGTGATTCGAGGGAGTTATTGCTTGCATAGCTGGATGACAGCTCTGTACTTTTTGTCGACATCCTCAACAGCGTTTCCTGGTCAGGCACTCGCACTGTCCTGCCAATCGGCACGCCTCGTCTCGCTGACACTCGCCATGAAAACTTTTTATTACCCAAGCGTCTGTGAGCGCGCAGTGCATCCTCTGCCGTTTGTAACACTGGCACAAAATCATCCTCATCAGTGTCGTACTCACCCACTACAACCTTCGGAGCCGCGCCATTATCCTCATCACTATTCCCAACTTCTTCCCGGTCTGTTCCACCTAAAAGGAAAATACTACTATCTCGAGTTGCTTCCAGCACGGGAATATCGCCGTCGGAGGTACCTCGTCGTCTGGGGTCGGCGACTTGTGGCAGGTTCTGACGCCGGGGCGGCGTATGATCGACTCGCGTTGTTCCTTGTGCTCTTAATGGTGGTAGAGGTGGAGGTGGAGATCGTTTATTCACCTGTTGCAACTGTATGGGGGACGCAACGTCGTCCATGAGGAAGGTACTAAAGTTCAGCGAACGATTCGAGTCCGTCGCGGGAGAGGACGAAGAGGAGGTTCGCTCGATATCTCGTTTATGTCCATGTGAAGCCACTTGGCGCACATTCAGATTGCTGCGATCCATATGTCCACGACAACTTCACTTGCTTTATGGCGTGAGTTGGGGGTTCTGGGTTTTATCAATTTTTCTTTGCTCTCACGAAAAATATGCAAGAAATTGCGGTACGAGCAGAGAGAGGAAAAGAATGCGCAAGCTATTGTACACACGGTTCTTTCGTTAGGCACGTACAGATGAAGATATAGCACACGCGATGACGGACGAGGACGCGCAGTGCGGAATCGCTTATTTCCCGTTTCCCTTTGGGTTTTGGGCCCCTTATGTGACAAAACCTTATAAATGACCAATGAAAGAAGAGACTCGGCAATAATGGCGAAATGCTAGGCCACAGGGGACAATTCGCGACGGTCACAAAATACAAGTAGTGTACTGTACTATTATAGACGCATCGATAGATAAAGATTGGTCCATTACAGTATTGCAGGAGACGAGACGAAGTTAACGGGGGGACAACCGTGTTTCGCTTACAGTTTTGCGTGGCTCTAAGGAGATTTCACTGTTCTCGTGGCCATTGCGATGGGTACTTCAATGCCTAAAAGACCTTTTCTATGCGGGTATCAGCGAAAAAAAGAAGCTGAAAATCTGTTGCCGGCATTAGTATGCGAATTAATTGGTGTGATAGAATGATTAGGCTGTGCTGGGTCAGAATGATTAGGCCAGATGCATAGAGGAGATTGTTGTGGTTTACCTTAAAATTGATGGAGGTTAAAGGAGCAGTAACAGACCCCTCTTTCAGTTAAAAATCAAGTTCACCCATTACGTTGAAGTGTATTAGGCGTTCGGCCAACGTCAGCCACTACTTTCAACCATTTAAATCGTCGCCTTCACCACAGCCGCATACTGTATATGTGTCCCAATCATCGCCTCTGTTGAGTTCGTTGAGAGAGCTGCAGTCTGGTCGTCATTGTATTGGACACGCAATCGAATTGTACATGTACCGTATCGTGCTGGCCACGGTAGCAATTTGGCAAAAAAGCCGCCCGTCATCAAACCGCATTGTATCTCTGTGCACATAGGACCAGCGAAATATTGGTGTGGAATGTCTTTCATGTCGCTTACTCTACACAAACTTACGCTCGACGATTAGTGAACGACGGATGGATAACTGGTGTTGCAAGATCTTAACTAATCCACGAACCGTGCAAATGTGGCACTCACTCCAATTCCGATTCGAAGCGTAGCGATAATGAATTTGGCTCTCCAGTCAAAAATTATCCATTATTAATACCTTTTCATTTAAGAGTCTGATTTGACATATGCGACCAATTTGACCCACGTAGTTCGAACGAGAGACAAAACTAAATATATCATTTGCCCCACCAAAAATACCTATTCCCGATATGGATCACTTTGTCTTTCCTCTTACAGAGCTATGGACGTGGTCGAGACGAATACAGCAAACGTTCAGGTAGACTCAGCGGGTGTCACGAGTTATGTCAACAATTACAAAATAATGGACTTGCTCGGAGAAGGCACATTTTCCAAGGTTTATTTGTGCCAAAATGACACAGGAACTGAATTCGTATGTGCAGATAGTTCAGTTGCTTTTCAATATGCATAGACCCCATAACACGGCCTTATGAACAGGCATTAAAGATCATCAACAAATCGATTCTCAAGCGTAAACGCGAGTACAAGCGCATTGATGGGAAACTTGTGTTTTCCAATGCCTTCCAGGTAAATCCTCTCTTTATATACGCGTTCCATGATTCTCTCTTAACGTAAATTTCAGAAAATTCAGAAAGAGGTGGCCATCATGAAAAAGCTCGCGCATTCAAATCTGGTGAAGTTATACGAAGTAATTGATAGTCCAGCCGACGATATGCTCTTTTTAGTACTTGAGCTCATTCGAGGAGGTCAGATCATGTACTGGGATCCCAAAACGTCTCGCTATTCTGCTCGGAATACCCATACAGGCGTGTTAAGTCCCGATGCTGTGCGCAAATGCTTGCGGGACGTCGTGAATGCCCTTGACTTTTGTATGTTATGAATGCATCTTTTTGCATTAGCGATCTAACCATGTTGTTGTTGTAGTACATTGCAATCACATTTGTCATCGGGACATCAAACCAGAGAATATTTTGTTAGTCGGCGATCAATACAAGCTCGCCGATTTCGGTGTTGCTCACATGAACGAAAATGAAACATCAGGTGAAAAAGCACAGGCGTTAAGACTTCGTAGTACCGAAGGAACGTATCATTTTCTTGCACCAGAATGCACAACTGGCGGCGAGTACGATCCGTACCAGGTGGATGTGTGGGCTTTGGGTGTGACTATGTTCGCGCTACTTTTCGGAAGACTACCGTTCGGCTCAAGCGTTGTGACGTTATGTGACATTATGACTTCAATTCGAGAAGACCCATTAATCCTGCCCCCAGAACTTGACTTGGAATGCGCTGAGCTGCTTAATCAGCTTATGGAAAAGGATCCTCGGAAACGCATCACAATTTCACAGCTCAAAATACATCCGTGGGTTACTCAAGTGGTACGAAGTTTATCAAATGACGAAGTAGTCATCACACAGCAGGACATTGAAGCTGCTTTTACGCCAGTGAATAACTTTATTCTCGTCATGAAACTCAAGATGAAGATGTCGTCACGGCTTGCCAGCACCCGCAAAACATTAAACCATAGTAAAGCGCCATGTAGAAGGCCAACCAGCAATTAATAATCACGTCCCCCTTATCCCTACCTAGCATACCAATCTAAGGGTTGTTTTAACCGATGAGATAACCATTTTCTACGATAATCCAGTCGTCACATGGAATGCATTCGTGATGTTTCCGATGTCAACATGCCGGATTGGAGCTATCTCTCGTCAGTGCATGATAGAGTGTTTTCCTTGCTATATCTATCACCTCCATTCTTAAGCTTTCACCCTACTCGCCACGACTCTCGTCCAGCAATGTCTGTCAGGGCATATTTTAACGCAAAAGTTTGTTGCTCCGCATTCACGACTATGGCGTAATTCGAGAAAAAGAGAGAGAGAAAATTCAATGAGCAAGTCTACAAAAAAAACGATGCAAATTTTCACAGATTTTTAGCCTTAATTGACATTATTTCCAAGGATGCTTGCGCTCGAGTCGGTAGTAGCGTTCCCGTCGTAGCACTAAAGGGAATAGAAAGAAGCAGGATTAAGTGGTAAAAGGTGTAGGAGTTGTTCTTTTACTGGCTGAATTGTAGACCAGCCCTAAAAACAGAGAAAGAAAAATGAATAATAGAGAAAGCTCATTAGTAGCGGAGAAAGAGTGACCACAACAGAGAAAACGTACGCAGAATATGTAGGAAAAATTCCTCACTCAAAGCCTACCGCCAACTAGTTAGTGTCGTCGAGGGGCGTGTATGTCTATATACATATCGGAGATGTACGAGCACACATATCCGCGTCGATTCGTAACCATCGTAAAAAACATTTAACTGCAATGTAGCCGCTCGGTAAATCGTCCACGCTTGATAATCAGTAAGTGTGTGTTTTTGATTCCATAGTCCTTCCGGCGATTGCTCAAGCCAATCGAACACCACCCGGTCCGATGCGCATTTAGTCGTCCATTTGTCCACTATCCGCCTGACTGGCTGCGCCACATAATGTTGGTACAAGGCCTTAAAGGATCTTCGTAACCGGTAGCTGACTGCCTGGCTTTTCGTGTTCTCATGTACTATCCACGACACCTCATGTAATAGTGGATGTGCTTCGAAGACCACTCTTCGAATGTTCTCCCGATCGTCTTGATCCTCCGTTAATTCGCGGTTCGTCTAGTACATTCCATCCTGTTGTTGTTCGTAATGAAACTCTCGTCCTGTCTCTGGGCATGTTCCTTCAATTATCCCGGGCTTCTCCCGTTTCCAATTAACCTTTGCGAGAATGCCTTCGTGGCTAAATAGCGAGGTAGGAGGCGGTCGCCCTATGAAATCCCCAATGCCCACTCTGGGCGAGCATAGAACAATAACTGCTGGCCATCTGAGTGCTTTCGACCTAGTGTGTCCCTTGTTTTCCTCCCCCTGCACAACCCACTGAAACTTGTTTTTTTGCATGTCCTTTGAATCCGCATCGCTTGTATACTGAGCCGCAGAATACGATCGTACTTAATCCCGAGAACTGCATAGCCTGAACTCTCTCGAATCCACGGGTTCTCTGCCCACATATACGTTCCCCAGAATGCCTGTATATGCTTCGGCATGTGGTGATGCCATTCACAAGCATCTTAATCTACTTCCAATGTGACTTCCTGCCCTCGTCTGACCGCTTGAATCGGATTTTGTACCTGTAGTTCACATGCGGTTAATATCAGAGGCATCCACCGTTGAACGTACCTTTCTATTCCCTGAAGTTCTTGTCGATTCGGACCTATAATTTGTCGGAGTTGTTCCTTTATCCGCTGCTGTGGTGACCAGGCTCCTCTGTGCATAGGTACAATACGGTGATCCGCCGGGGTTAGCCAATTCTGCATGAAATTAGCCGCCCCAATTTCTCCATGCTTGAGCATATTTATCGACCAGTTCAAGTAACCAACATGTCGCTTCCTTCACTAGTAAGGTGTGGATGGCAATAGGGGTCGATATTAAGCCCAGGCCCCCAACTGCTTTTGGTGTGTATAACAGTGCAGGGGACATCTTGTGTCGACTAGGCGCTTCCGTTAGTTGGTGCCACCAAATAAACCGTTTCTGCAAGTGAATCAATCTCTGAAGAACGTCTTGAGGTGGGGCGTAAACTTTCGCCGTGAACAGAATTGCTGGGATTGCAATAGCGTTAAATAGTGTCACCCTTTCTATCACGGATGTTCCACATTGTGTTGCCGTAAGTAGCCGTCGTTGAATCGCACGGATTCGGTCCTCCGAGTTTTTTGTCCATGTGTCTCCAATTCCAATCTGATATCCAAGGTATTGGGTTGTTTCACCTCCTGTAAAACCGGTATGTTCTTCTACTCCGTGAAATCTGGTATGCATTCCAAAAAGATAAATTTACATTTAGCGGGTTGTACTTTCAGACCTGATAATACTCCAAACTGGGTCACGATATTCAATGCTATTGATGCTTGATGTCCATGTCTGAAGAAAGTAGTCGCATCGTCCATAAAGGCAGAGAACTTATGCTCAAAACCTCTTCTATCTACACTCGCAATCGATATTCCTTGTAGTTCGTTATGTTGCGCAATCGCCAATCCCAATGGTTCAACGGCCAGAATAAACAAGAGGGGACCCTTGTCGGATACCTGACCGTACTTCTATCGGCTCTGATACCAAACCATCGACTAGAAACCTTGCCGTTGTCCCGTCGTGTAACGCTCGTATCAGGGTTATGAAAACCCGATTTTTTCCAAAACTGTCATCAAGAACTCTCTGTCTATGGTGTCGTACGCCTTAGCAAAGTCCAATAGAAGGACGCCTGGGCTATCGCCTGGTGACGAATCTATATCTGTCCGAGATCCTTGCAAAATGTTCATGATCATCACTACCGATCTGTCCATGCGCCACCCTCGCACAAACCCTTGCTTCGATTCACCAATCAGCTTACCCAGAAAAGTCTGAAGACGCATCGCCAATATTTTTGCCAAAATTTTGTAGCTGGTTTGTAGGAGCGGGACAGTCCGCTGGTAAGCGTCATCAACAGGGGCAACCCTCTGTTGATGCAAAAAACTTCAACAACCAGT